>JAKUDI010000554.1:0-5000 GCA_022702515.1 Ilyophis sp. 1 JC-2022
AGACCAAATCAAATCAAATCAAATCAATATTTATTTATATAGCGTATTTCACAACAAGTTGTCACAATGCGCTTCACAGAAAAAACCCAGCCTAAACCCCCACAAGAGCATGCCAGAGGCAACAGTGGCAAGGAAAAACTCCCTGGTGTAATTAGGAAGAAACCTTGGGAGGAACCAGACTCAAGGGGGAAACCCATTCTCCTCAGGTCGGCTCAGGGTCTAGATCTTAATGACCAGCATGGTAAAACTGACTGGCAATATCCATGATAGTGGAAATTGCAGCAGCTAGATGGCAGTCCAGATGTGGCGGCAATGATGATGGGAAAACGGGTGCCGATGGCGACAGGATCGGCTGGTGGTGGTGGGGAGGGAGGGGCAAGCGGCGATGGACAGGAAGCTGGACAGCAACTCTCGAGATGCGGGGCATGAGCCCCGCCGGCGGAATGTGGGAGAGAGAGAGAGAACAGTTAGGGGGGGGGGGGGGGTTGGACAAGTACCCCCGCCAGGAGTAACTTATGGCTGCATAGCTATGAAGACAGGGTTTGAGAACCCATCCAGTCATGAGAGAGTAAACAATCCTACCCACCTATCAAGAGCCAGCCCAGGAAGATGGGGTCACAGCTGTTGACAGGTGACAGTAAGGAAAGGATGTCACTCCGCATTACTCTATGACAAAAGGGCTTCTCTGGTCCTGTCTCCGGACTACAACTCATTATAAGCCTGATCATAAAGGTGCGTTTTTAATCTAGACTTAAATATTGAGACTGTGTCTGATTCCCTTATAGATTTTGGAAGGGTGTTCCACAGTAGTGGTGCTCTGTAGGAGAAAGCTCTACCACCCGTCAAGTTTTTAGATATTCTAGGGACTACTAAGTAGCCAGCGTCTTGGGAACGAAGGGATCTTTTCGGCTTATATGGTAAAAGCAGATTACATATATACACTGGTGCAAGTCCATGTAAAGCTTTAAAAGTCAGAAGCAAGACCTTAAAGTCTATCCTATGCTTAATTGGTAGCCAATGAAGTGATGCTAGTACTGGGGTAATATGCTCATATTTCTTTGTTCTCGTTAAAATGCGAGCGGCTGCATTCTGCACAAGCTGGAGATTATTTAGCAACAGCTTAGGACAGCCAGATAGCAGAGCATTACAGTAATCTAGCCTAGACGTAACAAAAGCATGAATCAATTTCTCTGCATCCCCTACTGATAGGAAATGCCTAATTTTAGCTATGTTCCTTAACTGAAAGAAAGCAACTCTAGATATGTTTTTTATGTGTGCGCCAAAGGTTAAATCTGGGTCTATAGTAACACCTAGGTCTTTCACAGCTGAATTTGGAACAACTAAGCAACCATCAATACTTAAAGTATATGTACACAGTTTCTCCCTTTGTTTTTTAGGACCTAAAACCAGCATTTCGGTTTTCCCTGAGTTTAAGAGCAGGAAATTTGAGAGCATCCAAGCTTTAATATCTGTAATGCAAGCCTCTAATCGAGTAAGTGGTAGTGCTTCGCCGGGTTTCATGGAAATGTATATCTGAGTATCGTCTGCGTAGCAGTGAAAATCTACCCCATGTGCCCGAATAATATCACCAAGGGGTAGCATATATAACGAAAAGAGTACTGGACCTAGCACTGATCCTTGTGGAATACCACATTTCATTATTGAGTAACTGGATACATCATCATTTAATTTAACAAATTGTTTCCTATTGTGTAAGTATGATCTGAACCATGCAAGTGCTTGACCATTGAGTCCAACACAGCCCTGGAGCCTGTTCAGTAGAATCTCATGATCTATTGTATCAAAAGCTGCACTTAGGTCAAGAAGTACAAGAACAGACACAGAGTTTTGGTCGGCTGATAACAGTAAATCGTTAATAACTTTAACAAGTGCCGTTTCAGTGCTATGGTAGGGTCTAAATCCTGACTGGAATAATTCATGAATATGGTTTGAGCTAAGGTATGCACCAAGTTGCTTCGCAACTGCTTTCTCTAATATTTTGGATAGAAATGGAAGATTTGATATGGGTCTATAGTTTTCCAGTTTGTCAGGTTCGAGGTTTGTTTTTTTCAGTAATGGCTTAATAACCGCCATTTTTAGTGACTCTGGTACATATCCTGTTACTAAAGATGTGTTAATAATTTTTAACATATGCTGGCCAAGTACAGGAAAAAGTTCTTTAGCCAATCTTGTAGGGATTGGGTCGAGTAGACAGGTAGTCGGTTTTGAGGACATAACCAGTTTAGATAGCTCCTCCATGTCGATTGGCGTAAAACAGTTCAGTGCCACTGTTGATATATCTTCCTGTGTTGGCCAAGATCTAGGCTGTTCTTTGAATTGGGAGGAGTGTGTGGGGGGTTGAGGGTGGGGTGGGGCGGGGGTGGGGTGTGGGTGGGGGGGGGGGGGGGGGGGGGCTGGGGGGGGGGGGGTGGGGGGGGGGGGGGTGGGGGGGGGGTGGGGGTTGGGGGGGGGGGGGGGGGTTTGGTGGGGGGGGGGGGGGGGGGGGTGGGGGGGGGGGGGGGGGGTGGGGGGGGTGGTTGGGGGGGGGGGGGGGTTGTGGGGGGGGGGGTGGTTTTAGTGAGGTGGGGGTTTGTGGTTTTTGGTTTGAGGTGTTTGAGGTGTTGATGTTTGTTGTGTTGTTTGAGGTGGTTTTGAGGTGATGTGGGTGTTTGATTGGTGATGTGAGTGTTTAGATTTGTGTTGTGATATAATATAATACAAAATAAATCAATTATATAAATTATTTTTATAATCATCAATTCATTTTATGAATATAATGATATAATATATTTTTTAAATTATTATTCTAAATAATATTTTTTATTAATGTGAAGAGAGATAAGATGTGTCGTTCGAGTGAGGTGAGTGATTGTGTGAGTTGGTTGTTGTGGGTGAAGGTGAGTTTGTGTTTGTTGTGGTGATGTGGTTTCTGTGTTTGTTGTGATTGTTGTGAGTTTTGGTTGTTGGGTGTGTGGTGTTGTGTGGGTGTTGTGGTGTGGTGGGTGGTTGTTGTTGATTTGTTGGTGTGTTTTGATGTTTGTGCAGTTGAGGTTATAGCCTGGTGCATTTGGATGTTTTGTGTGGTGGGGGGTTGGGATTGGGGGGGTGGTTGTGGGGGGTTTGTGTGGGGGGGGGGTGTGGGGTGTGTGGGTGTGTGGGGTTGTGGGGGTGGGTTGTTGGTGTGGGGGTGTTTGTTTGGGGGGGGTGTGGGGTTTGTTGGGGGGTGTGGGGGTGATGGGGGTGTAGTGGGGGGTGGGGGTTGTGTGATGGGGTTGGTGGGGGGTGGTGGTTGGGGGGGGTGGTGGGGGTGTGGGTTGGTGTGGGTGTGTGGTGGTGGTGGGGGGGTGGTTGTTGTGTGTGGTCGGTGTGGGTTTGGTGGTTGGGTGGTGTGTTTGTGGTTGGTGTGTGTGGTGGGTTGTGGTGTGTTGGGTGGTTGGTAGTGGACATTGTGTGGGTGTTTGGGTGGTGGTGTGGTTGGGGTGTGAGTGGGGGGGTCGGGTGTGGGGGTGTGTGTTGTTGGGGGGTTTGTGTTGGGGGGTTTGTGGTTTTGGTTGGGGGGGGTGGGGGGTGTTTGTTGGGGTGGTTGTTGTTGTGGTGGGTTGTGTGTGGGTGTGGGTGGGGGGTGGGGTTTGTGGGTGTGTTGGTTGGGTTTGGGTGTGTGGTTGTTGGGTGTTGGGTTGGTTTTGTTGTGGTGTTTGTTTGTGTGGTGTGGGTTTGTGGTGGTTGGGGGGTGGTTGTTTTGGGTGGTGGGGTGGGGTTTGGGGGTGTTGTTTGGGGGGGGGGGGTTTTTTTGTGGTGGGGGTGTTGGGGTTGTTTGTTTGTTGTGGGGGGGGGGGTGGGTTGGGGGGTTGTTGGGGGGGTTGGGGGGGGGTGTTTTGTGTTGGGTTTTTTTTTTGTGTGGTTTTGGTTGGGGGTGTTGGTTGGTGTGGTGGTTGTGGGGGTGTTTGTGTGTTGTTGTTGTGGGGGTGTGGGTGGGGGGGTTTGGTGTGTTGGGGTGGGTGGGTGTTTTTGGGGGGGTGGTTGGTGTTGTTTGTGTGTGGGTTGGTGTTTGGGTGGGTGGGGTTGTGTGGTGGTTGTGGTTGTGTCTCTTTGGTTGGGGGTGGTGGGGTTTGTGGGGGTGGTGGTTGGTGGGGTTGTTGGGGGGTGGTGTGGTGGTGTGGGGGGTGGTTGTTGTTTTGTTGGGTATTGAGGGGGTTGGGTGTGTGGGTTGGTTTGTGTTGGGGGGTTTTGTGTGGGGTGTTGTTGGGGTTTGGGTGTGTGTGTTGGTGTGTGGTTGGTTTGTGGGTGGGGGGGAGGGGTGGTTTGGGGGGGGGGTTTGGGGTGGATGGTGTTGTGGGTGTGTATTGGGGGGGGGGGTTTGTGTGGGGTTGTGTTTGGGTTGGGGTGTGTTGTGGGGTGTGTTTGTGGGGGGGGGGGGTTGGGTTGTTTATTTTTTAAGTGTTGGGGGGTGTGGTTTTGTGGGTGAGGGGGTGGTTGGTGGTGTGTGTGGGGGTTGTTGGTTGGGGTGGTTTATGTGTGTGTGGTGTGGTGTGGGGTGTGTTTTTTGTAAGAGTTGGTAGATGTGGTGGTGTGTTTGGGGTGTGTTTTTGTGTTTGGGGGTTTTTGGTGTGGGGGTTGGGGTTGTTGGGTGAATGTTTTGGTGGGTTTTGGTGTGTTGTGGGTGGGTTTTTGTTTTTTTTGTGTTATTTGGGGTGGTGTTTTGTTGTGTGTTTTTGTATGTGGTTTGGGGGTTGTGTGGGTGTTTGTGGGGGTGTTATGGGTTTTGGTTTGTTGTGGGGTTGTGTGTGGTTGTTTTGTTGTTGGTGGTTTGTGGGTGTGGGTGTTGTGTGTTTTGGGTTGTGTTTTGTGGTGTTGTTGGGGGGGTGTTAATTTAGGGTTTTTGTGTATGGGGTTATGGGTGGGGGGGGGGGTTTTGTGGGGGGTGGGTTTGGGGTGGGTTTGTGTGTGGTTGTGTTGTGTGGTTGTTTGAGTAATATTGTGTGGTGTTGTTTGGTTGGTTT
>JAKUDI010000555.1:0-22058 GCA_022702515.1 Ilyophis sp. 1 JC-2022
TCTCAAAAATAGATTATTACATAAGATCAATAAAATATGATATTTTAAACATAAATGTCAGCCTGCGAAAATAGTAAGTTCTATGCACTCAATACTGTTGGCTCCTTGCTTGAATTACTGCAACAATGCGGTGTGCATGAGGCGATCAGCCTTGCACTGCTGAGTGTAATGGAACCCAGGTTGCTTATAGCGCTTCAGTCGTCTGCATTTGTTGGGTCTGGTGTCTCAGTCTTCCTCTTGACAATTCACCAAGATTCTCTAGGGTTCAGGTCAGGCGAGTTGCTGGCCATTCTAGCACAGTAATACCTATGGTCCATTGAACCAGCTTTTGGTACTTTTTTGGCAGTGGCAGGTGCAAGTCCTGCTGGAAAATTAAATCAGCATCTCCATAAAGCGGTCAGCAAGAAGGAAGCATAAGTGCTTTCTAAAATTCCTGTAGCTGGCTGTGGTTGACTCGGGACTTCAGAAAACACAGTGGACCAACACCAGCAATGAACATGGCACCTCCAAATCATCACTGACTTGTGGAAACTTCACACTGGAACTTCAAGCAACATGGACTTACTGTGCCCTCCCTCCAGCTCTTCCTTCCAGACTCTGGACCTTGATTTCCAAATGAAATGCAAAATTTTACTTTCATCTGAAAAAGAAGACTTTGGACCACTGAGCAACTGTCCAGTTCTCTTTTTCTTCTCCTTAGCCCAGGTAAGAGACGCTTCTGACGTTGTCTTCATGTGTCAGGAGTGGCTCTGACACGAGGAAATGCGACATTTGTAGTCTAGTTCCTGGAATTCGTCTGTGCGTGGTGCTCTTGCTTCATGCACTGACTCCAGCCTTAGTCCACTCCTTGTGTTATCCCTGTTGCTTGTGCACCTTTTCATACCACACTTTTTCCTTCCACTCAACTTTCTATGAATATGCTTGGATACAGCACTCTGTGAACAACCAGCTTCTTTAGCAATGACCTTTTGTGGCTTACCCTCCTTGTGGAGGGTGTCAATGACTGTCTTCTGGACATCTGTCAAATCAGCAGTCTTCCCCATGATTGTGTAGCCTACTGAACCAGACTGAGAGACCATGTAAAGTCTCAGGAAACCTTTGCAGGTGTTTTGAGTTAATTAGCTGATTAGTGTGACACCATGAGTTTCCAATATTTAACTTTTTCACAATATTCAAATTTTCTGAGACACTGAATTTGGGTTTTCATTAGCTGTAAGCCATAATCATCAAAATTACAAGAAATAAAGGCTTGAAATATTTCACTCTGTGTAATGAATCTATATAATATAGAGTTTCACTTTCTGAAATGAGTGACAAAAAAAAATATTGAACTTTTTCACGATATTCTAATTTTTTGAGCTGCACCTGTATATCCTCACACGAGCGCCAACTAGTGATGAGAATATACATATACAGAACATCCAACGGTGACCTGCTGGTGCAAAAGTATAATTAATCAGTCTCATAAAATTTATTAGTAAATCATGATTATGAATTTCAAAATTAACTATTAAAATAATAACCAATAACTTAATCTGAAGGCGTACATTCTTTTGGAGGATAGGCTCAAATCTGGATCTAATTCCTCCCACCTGTTTTGGATTTCCTGCCGGTTATAAATAGCCCAGGACTTCCGCTTTCCGGCACTTCGAGATTGTATATGCTATTTCACAAACAAAGTCAGGATTAAGCAACCTCTTCTGTTTAAGCTTTGCTTAAGAGATACGAGAGACCTGCATTCGCTTCTCAGAGTTATTCCATGGGGCCAGTTGTTCAAAAAAATTTAATCTGGATCAAAATTATCCGGATTTGGAAATCCCATTTTATGCTATCCAGGATCAGGTAATCCGTTTTAGTTTCATGCCGGTTTTTCAAAGCAACATTGGATTGGATCACCCTGATCCAGATACACAGTTTTCAAGATTACCAAATCCGGATTACTAGTACTCTAAATGGGACAACATATCACAATGTGGACTACCAGCTATGTAAAGAAGAACAGGTAGAAGAGCCAACATGGTCATTTTAAGTGTTTCTTATTTTGAGACAAAATACAAAAATAACATAAACATCCACTTCCATTTATAATTTATTTTATGACCCCTGAGCCACAACAAATAAGGCGCAATGTCCCTCTCTGTGATAATGTTGATGATGCACCTGAGCCTGATGAAGAACCAGACCAACCTCTGCCGTTCAGTCAGAATGAGGGACTGACTGGACGTGTAGTGAGGGATGCAATTGTTAGAAATTATTTTTGACAGGTTCATCTCTGATGATTGTTTCTTTGAAATGAATATACAGTGATGATGACAGAAAAATGTAATATATTATTTTTGTTTGTTATTGGAATCTGTTTGGGGGATCATTTTTATTTTATTTTTACTTTACTATACTGAAAGGCTTAATTGGTAGTCTGTCTACTTTATCTACTTTATCACTGTAACAGTTACACAAGTCAAGTGCAAAATATAAATAAAAGTATATACACTAAATGATACAAATGTTGTATTATTTGACCAATTTAAAAGTTTTACTACATTTTCTCCCTGAAATCCACCCTGATAATCCTGTTTTTTTGGATCAAAGTTATCCAAATCCCACAGGAAAGTTTTGAACAACACAAACTGAAGGTTTGATCCAGATTTAAACTAGGATTGGATTACGTGATCTAATCCGATTTCAGAATCCTTCTTTCCCTTTTGAACAACCCATTTTCAAGATTTGATCCAATCCGATCACCAAAATCCGATCAGATTACCTTTGAACAACTGGCCCATAGTGGTAATTGTTTTTCTCTTAGTTGCTGTCTGTCCCTCGGTTTGGTTTGCACTCTGTTCTCATTGAGGCAGATTGCTATTTACTTTATTTGCTATTCTCTCCTGCACTCTCCCATATTGAGAGAGAGACTTATGTTCCTTTCCTGTTTTACCTTTCGTTTGTTTTCTTACATTTATTCGCTTGCTCTTATTGTAAGCGAGAGGTATTTTCTTTTCACTTGGTTCTGGAGTGCGCCCTGTTATTTTGGGGTTGTTTTGTTTTGGCTTAGGCCTGGAGTGTTTTCTATTCA
This sequence comes from Ilyophis sp. 1 JC-2022, assembly GCA_022702515.1. Classification (NCBI taxonomy): domain Eukaryota; kingdom Metazoa; phylum Chordata; class Actinopteri; order Anguilliformes; family Synaphobranchidae; genus Ilyophis; species Ilyophis sp. 1 JC-2022. The sequence continues at coordinate 3,071 of JAKUDI010000555.1, forward strand.
ACATTTTTTGTTTATATATATATATATAGCCCCCTCTCATAGTGCGGACCTGTCCGTATTTTTGGTGCACACTACGGTGTGTGCTTTTAGAACCCTTAGCTGTCGCATTTGATTCTCCAAATCTTTCACTCCACATTATAATTTAATTATGTGATTTGAATCTGAATTTCGGTAGGCGATTCAGTTAAATTTGGATTTCTATGGAGGTAGATTTCTATCAAAAATAAACAAGCACAAAAGTATAATCCACAATTGTATTTACCATCCACACACGGACCTACCCCTGTGTAATGTAATCTAGCTAGCTAGCTACATGCAATCTGATAGGAGTTTTGTGCAATGACTGTTTAAAAAACTTGCCATCGCAAGATTAGCATAGGATTAACTTTACAACCTAAATAAACTCAAAACTCAGTTGTTTTTAATTAAATGTACCATGAATCCACTTCTTTAAGATAATGTGCAATTTTGGCCACTTGTTCTAAAAGTGGCGCTGATGAGCCGACAAACAGCCGTGTTATGTAGCACCAAAGAAGAAGAAGTTTAGTTTACGAATTGCAAGTTAAGCGAGCTTGAATCGACACGGTGAAAAACAGCGGAATATTTGTCTCAAAATTCTGTCCGTAAATCCAAGCAGATCAAGCGTGTCCTTCGATCGGCAAATGTAGATTCGCCAGTTCGCAAGCCAAGCTTTGATTTGTACATGTGAACATTGGAAACATATCTGTAAATGTTATTTGCATTTGTGAATATCATTTTTGCATTCATCCAAATGATGAGTTACGAAACACAAGTTGAGAGGTGTTTGTGTGTGGATGGAAAACACATACTTGTGGATTATTTTTACGAAACACAAATTGAGAGGTGTGTATGTGTGGATGGTAAATACAATTGTGGATTATACTTTTGTGCTTGTTTATTTTTGATAGAAATCTACCTCCATAGATTTCTAATTCAGTTCTCCGAAGGCTAGCTTTCAGTTTTTCAGTTTGTGAAGCTCGCATTTCAAATTCAATTCTCCAAAAGCTAGCTTTCAGTTTTTCAGTTTGTGAACATCCGGGCACTTAGGAAAAGCAGTTGCTCACAGAATCAGATATCATTGATCTGCTGGAGCGCGCACACGTTACACACGCAAAGCTGTGGCGGACAACGGGGAAAGATCGTGCACAAGCAGGACAGATCGAGGGAGGGAGTGTGTTATTTTACAGTTTGAAGCAAAAAACATAATGTATGCAAGTAGGCCTAATTCAACCTTGCCAATTTCACTTTTTCAGACCAAGCGGAGTAAACTAACGTTAACATTAGCTGAATGTACACAACGTTAGTTAATGTTCGCTTCTAAATAATGTTATTTCATACGTTTTCAACGCTACAAATCACCGCAAATGGTGGTCTCAGGAATAATAAAATCCTCATTAACTTTGACAAGCTAACTGCCGCCCGCCTCCACAATCGTTTAATGTTAACATCACACTTTAAATAACGGAGGTTAGCTGGTTTGTGTGAAAAATGTTGGCATCGCCTCAATTTCAGTGTTAGCGCCAGAGCTGTTTTTAAGTCTTTCAGCGTAAGTCTGTCAAGTCTCAAGTCTCTCAGCACAAGTTCAAGTCAAGTTGCAAGTTTTTCAGCACAAGTCAATGTCAAGTCAAGTCTTTCAGCACAAGGCCAAATTAAGTCTCAAGTCTTTCAGTCAAGTCCAAGTCAAGTCACAAATCAAGTCTCAATAATTATTATGTGGTGTAGGTGGCCCAGTCTTTGTCTTTCAACCATTAGGCAGACGCACGCTTGCACACACACACACACACACACACACACACACGTTTGTTTATTTGGAAGTGGCTATGGATACAGCAGGCCGTACCAATACAATGAATGTGGCGTCCATAGAACTCCATGTAAAGCCATATTCATTGATGTTCATGTATTCGTACGGTCCGCAGTCAGGTTAAGGATAGGTTTAGGGTTAGCGTTCGGTTTAAGATTGGGTTTAGGTTATGGCGTATAAATACACTTGTTCACTTCAGACGCCTGCTGTATCCATAGCCACTGCCTATTTATTTATTTGGTAATCATTTTAGATTAGATTATAGCCCAATTTCAACGATTCTGTTCTATTCGGTTGTTCACTCCACTTATCCACTCTGCTCAGGTAATCTATATGGACCAGAAGTGCACAACTCCAGTTTTCAAAGAACAAAATGCTTTCTGGTTTTTCATGCGTAAAATGACTAGTATTTCACAATGCATCACAACTACTAAAGGTGAGAAAGAAGGTAAAACATAAGGTACACAAGGAAAAGTTAAACACACCTTTACTAGGTAACTGATTCATAAAAATGTAACATTACAAGATATTTATTTAATTCATACACACTCATAAACATCCATAAACACAACATGTAACAAATATAGTACTGTGCAAGTCAGAGACCACTACCAAGATCATTATTCATTTTCATCATTCATTGAAAACTAAATTATTTTTTTTAAATTTCCATCAATTACACACAATACCCCATAATGACAAAGCAAAAACACATTTTCGCCATAGTACCGTTACGTAATCCGCGAGAGCAATTTTTTAACCACGTCGGTTAACGGTGAAAAACTTAACCTGTGAACAGAACTAGAAGGTTGTTGTTGTTGCAAGGATAGTCACCACAAGTCCTCACATTGCAACGGATTATTAACAAACAACAAAGTTAGAACAAGGTTAGTTCGTAAATAAGATAGATATTTTGCTTGCTAAGTAACTAGTAATGTCGTTAGATCGTCGACACATAGTTGCATAATAATACATTTAGCTAGCTAGCTAGTTAGCTATTAACTTTTCTCATTTCAATTCGCACAGCATCTGGCAAAACTAGCCAGCTAGCTAGCTAGCTAATATTTACATACATAATGGGCTGTGAACTACTGTACCAGTCTATCGCACTTGCTAGCAGAAAGCTAATACTAGCTAGCGAGTTAGCTAGCTCGCTTAGCTAATGTTATCGATAACTCGCTAGCTACTCTTCCGCTGCATTGGGCGAGAGACAGCGGTACATTACAATGGCTTTATACGCGCGATTAACTCCAGCATCATCGCTACGGATGCTAGCTAACGTTAGCTAGCTAGCTGAGCTAACGTTACAGTCTCGGTGAGTGTTAAACTAGTGTAGAGTCAGTCCCGCTGGCATGCTGACACGTACGGTACAAACTAACTGCCCCTTTCTGTAGCTGCAGTTTTGTACATAGCCAGATTTATAGAACCAATGTGAATTTAAGGTCAGGGTCTTGTTGTTGGCGTTGCAAAACGCGACACAGCAGCTTTTAGGCATCGTTGTTCATCCTGAGTTCAGTGATATAAACCGAATGTTTTCCCCCAAAAGGGGGCGTGGCCTTCACGGCCCTCGATGACGTGTGGCCGGTCTGGTGTATAGAAGTTACCATGGCTACCAAAGAAACGCAGCAGAAAGAAGAGCCATAGAGAGTGGTAGAGAGTCTCAAGTTGAGTCGTGTCTCAAAGCAGTCAAGTCTCAAGTTAAGTCAAGTCTTATAGCAGTCAGTCCAATTCATGTCGCAAGTCCTTATTTTTGCGACTCGAGTCCGACTCGAGTCCAAGTCTCTGAATCGATGCACCTCGCTATTCTATTTGGTAGTTGTAATCTATTAAAAACATGTCTGTGTAGAATCCATACATCCAACACCAAATCCCACAATTCCGAGCGAACAATCCCCTTTTCCTCATCGATTCGAGCGAGCTACTTATCTATCTGGGACACCGGGATGACGACAAAACGAAGAGGTATTTTCAAGTCTTAAATCAAAGTAAAGAAGGAGAAGTGCAAAACGAAACCCCCAAGCGAGCCCACGAGGAATCACTGCCAAATGAAAAAGGGCGAAAAAAGAGAGAAGATTTACAGGTACAATCCAGAGTGGAAAAAGGATTTAGCTAGCTAGCTGGCACTCAAATAACTGCAATCAAACAAGCTTAACGTTTATTTGGGAACACGAGCTGGCTAGCATAACCAGTATGTTTGTATTTTTCATTTTTTTACAACTAACTTAGTCATTACCATTTCTCTTAAATATTTGTATCACAATATACGTGATGGCCACCTCCATTTAATTCATTAGCATATTGATGGTGGACAATTCGAGGGAAACCAGAAAATCTTTGTCTTATATAACCATCACATTAACGTGTGTGTGTGTGTGTGTGAGAGAGAGAGAATAGATGTAGCTAACGTTACAGATTAGCCTCTTACAACATTACAAACTAACTTACAACATTTATTCATTTAGGACAGCTTGATCAGAGTGACCGTGATGTTCTATATCGCCATCTGGTGTTCTGAAAATACATAGTATACCTTTAATGGGGAAATGCATATACATTCTACATTTTCCACAAATCGCTACTAAACATCTTAAGCTCTGAACTCTGTGGATTTAGAAAGTTGACGGTCTGCTGAGTAGAAATGCCACTATGCGGAGACATCAAGCATAGTTTTTATGTACAAAGCAAAATGTACTTTGTTGTGTTGGGGGACAAAAAGTGGCCAGCACGCGTGCACACACGCTCACAGTTTGTTGTTTTTGTTCTCTTATTAGTGATTTACACATTTTCTCAATTTAAAATAAAAAAATATTGTATGATGATATGAATTTAAACTGGGATTTGCACTGCTAATTGCACTAAGCGTAACATATTGATTCAGTTGTTATGTCCCTGCAATTTACCATTATGGGCAAATAAAGAATTTAAATAAATGTTTGTCTGAAAGCATTTCTTGTTAAGGTTTGGATTTTGTGTGCCCTGTATGCAACATGCATGTCCTTTGCCAGTCACATACCTGTTTAAGTGATGAACTGCATTACTTGTGGTTGTTTTTAGAGATTTTAGAGACGTTTTATACTTGTGCTACAAGTTTTTGGCCTGTGCTACAAAACTATCAACCTCTGTAGCACCAGTGCTATGTGCAAAAAAAGTTAACGTACAGCCCTGCATGGAGTCATTTTTTATTGTTTACATTTTTAACGGGCACAAAATAATCAGTTGTTGAGCTCTGCGACTCATTGACCTCCTGCTCAGTTTAGAGTACCGCAGTGGAGGCAGGCTAACTAGCCAGGAGAATACCAGGTGTTGTACACAAATTGTACCAAGCACATACATCTGCTGCTCTCACACACACCCACACTCATACTAATATTGGACTTTTTACTCAGACAGGGAGCAAACCAGGGGTATAGTCAGGTTCTGCAGTCAAGTGTATCCTCTGAAATGACAAGGTATTATGCCAAATGTCAGTGTAATTCTATATTTGTGTATAGAAGACTATCAGCTTGCAGTGCTCATGTTTATATGTGCCATGTGTGTTATATGTGTTATTTCTATTATATTTATTTTGACTGAAGGTCTTTCCCGGGGCTCTTCAAGTCCAGGAAGCGCCGCATCCTTCCATCTGGCAAAGGGACCTCAAAGGTCACCAAAATGATTTGCTTCCAAAAGTGCAAGAATACTCTCCAAAATGTACTGATGAAATGGCACACATACAGGCTGGCCTGGGACGCAGATCTGGAAATTTACCATAGGAAGTTAGGCTCAGGAATTTAGGAAATTTTTTGTTGTTGTTGCAAAGGTTAGCCTATAACAGGGGTTTTCAAAGTGGGGGGGCGGGGGGGTGCCAGGGGGGCCAATTGGAAGGTAATGGAAAATGCACACAAAAAAAATAATAATATTATAATATCATTATAATAAAATAATAATAAAATAAAATGTATTAAAAAAATACATTTCAATTAAATTCATAAGATTATTGTGCCGGTTTAAAATAAAATATAAATTGTTATAAATCCTTTCATATCGAAATGAGGTCTTTGCCATGCCCTTCTTTCAATCACAGCCAATAACTAACCGTCTGCCTGTCAGTCAAAGCATTACGTTGAGCTGCCAACGGCCCGATTATGGATTCAAAATAGGGTCAAAAGTATTGTGTTGTGTATTAAGAAGCTGTATGTTTGATTTTTTATATATTTGCCAGTGTAATTTATAAGTTTTTTTTAAAGCCATTTCGCAATAGGGGGGCCCCAGCCAGAGGCTATGGCTATTTGGGGGTCCTTGGCATGGAAAAGTTTGGGAACCCCTGGCCTATAACATGGAACTTAAATTTAGTTGGAAAATACACAAATTTCAACCCTGCAGTGTGCATTCTTCCATAGAGTACTCAAGTGACTACGACACACTGGTTTGGGAAGTGACTTCCCCATTAATTTAGAACATAGAGTAAGAGCAAAACTTACTTTTAAACAATTTCTAGTGATTATATCTTACCATCAATTTCCTGGATTGTTCAATATAACAAAATATGTAGTTTTTCTGGACCAGCTTCGAGTATATTTAACGTTTTAGTATTTTTTTTAAATATACCAGCGCAGGAATACCAGTCCCATAATTCCCCCCCGGACCGTTCAATGAAGTAAAATGTCCGAATTAGCAAAGTGGTATGCACTGCCAAAGATGTCCAGACGAGATGATGATATCTGATTGGTCGAGAACCGCCCGTGCGTTTCAGTAATGGATGTGTAGTCTGTTAAAGTGTACTACAAACTCGACTACAAATGAATCATTACTTAAAAAAATAAAAAATTGGAACATGAAACGTATGCTCTATATCCTTATACCGCACAGGCTAATTCAGGAACGTTTTGGCTCATTCTATAAATAAGATTTCAAGAAATTTCCGATAGTCTCCGAAGTCCATTCTATCTGTCATAGGAAATTTACATCCAAAACCAAACTCCGCCCACGTCTGACATACTCACTTGAGTACTCTATTACATGTGCAGTGCATTATTTTATCACATGCACAGATAATTCCTAGCATCCTGCACACTACTGCAGGGCCCTCTGCATGCACTGTGCATTCTTCCATCACATGTGCAGTGCATTCTTCCATCACATGCAGAAATAATTCCCAGCATCCTGCACACCACAGCAAGGCTATTGAGGCCACACTACTGCATTTTTTGGGGGGGGGGCGGGGGTGTTAGGAAATACTTTTTTTTATCCAACATTCATGTTTTTTGTTCAATGAAAGAATCCATTAAAGTTCTACTCAAAAATTTTTATATTTATGTCTGCATATGACGAGGTAAATACAGCCAGTACAAATAACGCTAACATTCTCATATATTCCCGTTAATTCCCATGGAAAGTTTCCACCTTTGAATATTCCTGGAATTTTGCAACCCTAGACATGACACATGATGTGGTGTGGTCATACATGAATATGGAATATGTAATGGTTTAATGGTATTGAATACAAATCTTGTTGGTGATGTGTATTTTTCTTTCTTTCTTTTTCACAAGTTGAATGACACATTCAGGGTGTTATTCCCCAAACTCCTGGCAATAAAGGGAGTCAGCCAGCCTTATTTATCATCAGGTATTTCTGATATTTATTTATTTTTAGCAACATTTACACAAAGATGCGTTCTGTGTATGAGCCATTGGATGTTTCTCTCATTCAGTGGCATTAATTACAGGATGAAGAGGCTCAAGGAAAGCCTCCTTCAACCTGAGGAGAAGGGCTACACTGGAGTGTTGTTGTGCACAGTGAGTGCAGGTGGCAAGACAGTGCTGTTTATAGCCCCTCTGCAGGAAGAGCTTGACACAAGCCCTCTGTCACCTGACTCTGGGGTGTTTTCACAGATGGCAAAAGAATTGTGCCAAACCTGCGGGGAAAGAATCCCCCTGCAAATATTACCAATGCAGCCTCACTTCAGCAAGTTGTGCAGAAAGAGGTACATATTTTGGAACAATTAAAAAAAATTGTACACAATGGTGTACTGGTATTGGATATTGGGCTGATCAATCTAAAATACAGTATCGGTGTTGGGAGAATTCCCCAATCCTAAAATCTGATACAAACAGCCACATGCAACATGTACAGTCTGTGCAGCATCATTAATGAGTATTTATATTTTGATCCTGAGAACTGAATCTCATTTTGCACATAACTTTTCGGATTGTATTACCCACATTTAGTCCTAACACCTGCCGATGTTCAGGTTTTTTTTTCTAAATTGTTGGAAGTGGAAATCCAGGAGATCATAATCAGGGATCAAGAGAGGGTAGTGACAGGAATTGTTTTACTTGGTCTGACATTGAACATTTGTAGGTACGGGAAGCTTCTTGATATCATGTTTTTTACTTGGCAAGAAGCTCACAGAATTCTGAAGGTAATGACTCCATCGTCATTCATGATGATGTGATGATAAAGAGGAGGTACAAGTTGTTTTCAGTCTCAAAGTGTTCAGTTGATTGCAAACAAAACAATTTAATATTGAATTTCAATTATTTTCAGTTACAGTGTCCAATATGCTCTGAAAGATTCCCCACTAAATGTCTTTCTGAACATGCCAGCGGATGTGGAGAGCAGTAATAAATTGTAAACAGTAATAAAAAAACATTTTTGTTGTATTTCAGAACTTCATAATTATTGTACATATACTGTACTGTGTAGTGTATATAAACAGTCTTCATTAATGTGATGCCTTTGATACCGTGTAGCAGATATGATGCCAGTGTGCTAGAGAATCTGATTGGTGACAGTGTGCCTCAGAGGTCTGGAGCTTCAGAGCCTAAGGTCATACAGTGGTGAGTGCCACCACCATAACATCAGCTCCAGATTTAACCGACGTATTTCGCTATTGCTTTTTTTGGCTATTGCTATTGCTATACAGGCTATAGGAAGAGGGAAATTCATAATATTGGCTTGATTCTGAATACATCTTGACTATAATGTAATATCCCATGCTGACAGCTTGTAAATAATCAGAGTTCAATTGTGTCATGAGGGAACTACTCTTACAAAAATGAGTTTGCAGCATAATTTTAGATAGCCTGAACGTTATTAACATTATTTCAGACTGATTTCAGAACTGACTATTGTGACTGCTGTTGGCGCAGTGGCAAGATTGAATTTTCTTTGTACTTGTAGCCTTGCTGATGTGATCAATCACATGTCCTCTGAGGTCGACGATGCAGGAAGTGTTTCAGGATCGTAGTGCCCAGTAATGGCATGGTTGAAAGAGGCCTTCAGCAGAGACAAAAGAATGCCTCACCAGTGAACATCATTAAAATCAGCTTCATTTGAGAGGCAGGCATTGATACAGGAGCTCTCTGAAAAGAGTTCCTCACTGGTAAGTATTCTAACCTGTATACACTACCCCGTTCAAAAGTTTGGAGTCACTGAGATGTTTTTATGCTTTTGAAAGAAATACTTTAGATTGAACTGATGCATTTATTTGTACAAATGGAATATTTGGTTGCATATCCTTTGCATGCCATGACTTCCTGATGTCTGTGAACAACAACATATCTATTTATCTATTTGCTGGTATTCTTACAAGCGATACTATAACCTTTCTGCATTTTAATGGATCTCTATATGGAATTTGGGGGGGGGGGTTGCTAAATGGCTGTAAGTCAAAAAGGGTTTGAGATATTAAATGAGCCTCAAATTATCACTCTGTCGCCAGATGTGCAGTAGATATGGATGGATCCCTTTAAGGGTTGTTTCTTCTGACAAATTTTCCGAATTAATTCTCCTGATAAATAAGTCAGGAGGAGAAACCCTTAAGTGATCCACCTGCTGGCCGAACAAGTTTACAGCACCTGTTCTTATAAAACATTTTTTACATTTTGTGAATTTACCTTCACAAATCTACAACAAAATAAAGGTATGACAATGTACATTTGATGTTGGTTTAGTGGCTTATTTTTCACTAAGCTTCCGATCAGAGCGGGATGTTTAAACATGCCCAGGGTTGTATTGGATTGTTTGTTTAATTCTCAGCCCAAATTCCTGGAAGAAAAAATTCTGGAAAGTAGAATGCCGGATAGTAGAGGTACTATGGTACTATTGTAACATATTCACGGTCTCCCTCCGTGAGATTGGGAGTGCATGGGTCCTGGCAGTGATTGATGAGATAATTGCAGAACCGGATTGAACGATTGTGTGAGTTCATTGAATGATTGGATGAATGCAGGAGTGAATGGAGGATGGGTACTCATTGGGAAATTGGATGATTGTATGGGTAACACTGGGGATTCCCTGTATGGATTCCCTGGGGCTATATAATGAGCGTACCTGGGGTAGACAAGGAGATCTGACGATGGGACGAGCGTTGCCTCTAAGCTCCTGTGTGTGTGGCGGTGATAATTTTTTTCCAGTTTAGTTTTAATAGTTTTAGTTAATTCAATTTAGTTTTATTTTGTGCAGAGCAGAGCAGCAAACAGCAGCAGTGAGCGGGAGTGGTCCGAAGCTGTGGAAAGAAAGTAGAATACGTGCGTAAGCGGTGCCCTACCTGGAACAGACGGCCAATCAATGACGGCGGTGTACGGAACTGGTCGGAGGGTTGGAGCTGGCGTACCAGAGAGCCTGGTGATGAGCTGTTGCTGGGGGAATTTCATTCCCAAATACGTAAGGGACGTGGGTGCGCCGTACTAACTGGCTGACGTGCGTGTGTGGGTCTGATGCCGGGCAAAGCAGGGAACTGAGCGGCAGCGGGTGTTTTGTTGTTTCTCCTGTCAGAGTTGATGTCCTGTGCCTATCCCGGTGAGTGTGATGAAGGCGACGGAAAGTCCTGGGTTCCATGATTCGCCCGAGGGGTGGACAGATTGAATTCTCGTTGGCAACCACCAAGGATGACAACAAGCTGTCCCGCTGTGTGTTTGTGTCCTTTTCTTTTGGGCCGGATGGCTTGTGTGTATTTTCTTTGGGGTTTTTTTGTTTCTTTTTCTTAATTTGTGGTGATCCTCCCATAGCTGCAGTTTGGGCAGGACTCCACAACATTATTTCTTTCTGTTTTCGATGTTATGTGTTTGTGGTGTGGAATGCTAGGATTTGTTCTGTTAGTGGATGTGTGAGAGTACCGCCTTGTCTGTCTGCGTGGGCTTTTCCCCCCAGAGGTGTGGGGGATTGAGTAGTAGTGTGTCGTGTGTATGGTGTAGGCGGCACGCTTCCCTGAAGGAGGGGTCGGCTGCGTCCGGTAGGAACGTTGGGAGAGAGTGGGAGAAATAAAGGAGACCCCTCAGGTCGTGTGTGTGTTGTGTGTCTTGATATTTTATGAAGTTTGTTGGAATAAACGGAACAGAGAGGGAGGTGAGGTTAGTGAGAGGTATGGCGATTTAGCTGTAGCCACGGATGAAGCGACGTAAAAAATTAGCAAACCCCAAGAACTGCTGTAAGTGCCTGCGAGAGATGGGTCGGGGCCACTCCGTCACGGCTTGGATCTTAGCGGGGTTGGGCTTGATCCGCCAATCCTCGATCATGAACCCCAGGAAGGACACGGTGGGAACGTGGAAGCAGCACTTCTCCACCTTGAAATATAGTTTGTTCTCCAGCAGCCTCTGGAGGACTTGGCGCATGTGCAGACCATGATCCTGGGGGTTATTTTAAAAAATGGTAATACTTTATTTGACAGTGGTCATCATGACATGGAAATAACAGTGTCATTTCCATGACATAACACCTGTCATGAAGTGTCATGTCCATTCATAACTATGACAGTGTTGTCATTACACAATCTGCGATTTGTGTTATGACACAACTGACATAACAACCTGCATCGAAGGCTCACTATGATAGGGGTGTCATAACACTGATTCCCCATGACATGTGAAAATTACTATGTCCATTATTAGTTGAAAGCAATGTCACTATGCGCCAGTTGCCAAATAGTGATACCTCATACTAAAGCACACTGTCATGAGTTTATATTCTTTTGGTTGGGATGAGTTCATCTTCATAGATAGATGCCAATGTAAATTTGCATTGTCCTTATACCCATTCTTGGAAATTAAATAATGTTATGTTGTGGTTGTGAGGTGCATGCCAGTGTCATGACATTGTTTAGACCATGTCAAATAAAGTGATAGCGTTTTAACTTGTCATTAGTATGTCATTAGGAGCTATGCTAGTGAAACTCAAGATTAGGTTTACTGCTGGTATGAACATAAGAACTGCACGCCAGTGTCATGACAGTATTTAGACCATGTCAAATAAAGTGACAGCATTTACTTGTCATTAGGTGATATGATAGTGAATACCATGTCATTACATTATTTCTGAAACAACAGGACATTCAAGGCTATACAATTGGAGGCGATATCTGTGATAAAAGACACAAACAAGTTTACATATGCAAATGAGCCCTTTTTTTAACCCTGTGTGTGTGTGTGTCGTCTAACAGGTCTCAGATGTTGAGACCACGCTAAGATAATGATGTGTGTATAGACAGATGAATAAATACAAGAGGGAGTTTATTTGTTGTGAAGACGATGCCGTTCTTCCTCTTTATTTAAACAGCAGCAAATAAAATCATACATTTTCTTTTCTTCTCAAAATCATTGTCATCAATGTAATAAAATACAGTGATAAAATCATACCATACAATACGACAACAATAAAACTGCAGTAAAAAATACTGGAAAATAATGTTTCTGTAAAACTGATAAAATAGAATTGTAAAACAGCTACTGTATAGCTTAACAGTTACGATCATATGATATGAAAACAAAATCATGTGGAATAATACAAGGAGGATGCCTTTTCATTATAAATAACAGTCACAAATGCTACAGATGAATGCTAATTTACAGAGCCCCAGCCTTATATGCCACCCGGACCCGCGCTCCCCCCCCTCCCCCAGCCCATCTAAGAACACTAAGGACACGTCTAAACAGCAGCCTGACCAAGAAGATGTAGATGCCTTAAGTGTCATTCCGGCCTTGATCACTACTAGACAAAACAGTTACTTCTCAGCACGTTCTGTATGTAAGTCGAACCTGATTAGTGTTAGTGCTCAGCCACAGACAGTCTTCTGCCCCGTCACAGAACCCCTACAGCTGAAACTGGCACTGTTTAACATTAGAGCCTTGAAACAAAAATCATTTTTGATTAATGAGCTAATAACTAAAAATAACCTGCATTGTATGTTTTTAGTAGAGACATGGTTAGACAACGTTACTGGTGTAGCAACACTGATTGAGACCTGTCCCCCAAATTTGAAATTTGGGGAGGAGGGATTGCAGCTATCATCTCCGCTCAGTTTGTTTGCAGTGATATCGACTTGGGGAAATTTCCATTGTTTGAATATCTTGCTATTGTACTCAAAACAGAACTGTCAGTACTCAGTGTGACATTGTATCGGCCGCCAAAGTACACAGCACTATTCATACGGGAATTTTCAGAACTGATCTCAATCTGCATCACTAGGTATGATAGATTCATCCTAAATGTAGATCTGAACATTCATATTAACAAAGGGGATGACGCCAAAGGTAATGAGCTTTTGAACCTACTGGACAGCTTTGGACTGACACAACATGTCCACGAAGGCACACACCAACAGGGTAACACTTTGGACTTGGTAATAACAACAGGGCTATACATTGAGAATGTATCAGTACATGTAATGCCTATCTCTGACCATTATTGTGTGTCTTATGATACAAGGCTAATCTTAACAAGGACCAGAAGCGAACTCCTTGTTCACAAGAGGCTTTTAGACGCCAGCGCTGAAGCACAGTTCGCTAACGTTATGAGATCATTTGAGCCACGCTATGAATGCTCTTTACATCAGATGGTCAAAAACTTCCATAATGCCCTGTCAACAGCGTTAGATACTGTTGCCCCCCTAAAGGTTAAAAAGCTAAAAACTGACAGAATCTCTCCATGGCTGAATAACACCAATGTTAAAGACAACAAGAGAATATGTAGGACAGCTGAGCGACAATGGAGGAAATCTAAGCTCACAGTTCACTGTAATATTTACAAAGACGCCATGACTGCTTACAATAAAGCAATACGACTTGCGAGAAAGGATTACTTCTCTAAAATAATTTCAGAAAATACAGGTAACTCCAGAGTGCTATTCTCCACTATCGACCGGCTGATAAACACGCCCCCCCCCCCCCCCCACCGCAACTGTCAGCCACGAAATGTGAAGAGCTCGCACTGTTCTTTGATGATAAGATAACTATGATTAGAGCGAGTATCGTCCGTGATGTAAACTTAAACGAGATCAGCAAACCACACAGAACTGAGGTAACTATGAAGGAATTCACCTGTATTACATTACCAGACCTTTGTAAGACTGTCTCTGAGTGTAATTCCGCCACCTCCTGCCTCGATCCTATACCAACGGCATTCCTTAAGCGGGTGTTTGATAGTGTTTCAAACCATGTCCTGAAGATCATAAATATGTCGCTTCAAACAGGCATCTTTCCAGATGCCTTCAAAACAGCTGTTGTAAAACCGCTATTAAAGAAAGCCAACCTAGATGCAAATGAGCTGAAAAACTACAGGCCAATATCCAACCTTCCATTTATTAGTAAGATACTCGAAAAAATAGTTTCAGTACAAATAATCTCCTTTCTCAAGGAAAACAACATCATGGAGGAATTGCAATCAGGTTTTAGAACAAATCACAGCACCGAAACTGCTCTCACTAAAATAGTTAGCGACCTCAGGCTAAACTCTGATGCAAATAAGGTCTCAATTCTTGTCCTATTAGACATAAGTGCAGCGTTTGACACAATCCACCATGATATCCTAATCAATCGTCTTGAAAGGCTGGTTGGTCTTTCTGACCGTGTGCTAAATTGGTTCAGAACATACATTAAAGGGAGAAAGTTTTACGTTAAGCTTGGAGATCATGTGTCCAAGAAACATGATAGCGGCTTTGGAGTTGCACAAGGAAGCTGCCTTGGTCCACTACTTTTCTCACTATATATGTTGTCACTCGGGAACATCATTAGAGACCACAATGTATGCTCCCATAGTTATGCAGATGACACGCAACTATACATCTCTGCAGAACCAAACGACACTACAGCTATACACTCCATTACAAACTGTCTCCTAGCAATAAATAAGTGGATGAGCAATAACTTTTTAAAGCTAAATGAAAACAAAACAGAAATCCTACTGATCGGCCCTCAAGCAAAAAGGGAAATGCTGTTTAAAAACCTGGGGAAGCTGACATCCTGGATCAAACCTGAGGTTACAAGTTTAGGTGTCATTCTAGACTCAGATTTAAGCTTAAAGTCCCATTTTAACAAGGTGACGAAAACATCATTTTCCCACCTTAGAAATATAGCAAAAGTACGACCACTTGTAAACCAAAAGAATGCGGAAAAGCTGATTCATGCCTTTGTCTCAAGCCGGCTTGACTACTGTAATGCACTTTTCACTGGTCTTCCTAAAATAACTACTGTGAGGCTTCAACTCATCCAAAACTCTGCAGCTCGACTATTAACCAGAACCAAGAGGAGAGAACACATTACCCCAGTTCTGGCTGCTCTGCACTGGCTACTGGTAACATTTAGAATTGACTTTAAGGTCCTTCTCCTTATATACAAAGCCCTCAATGGGCGAGGACCAGAATATATTGCTAACTCCCTTGTCACCTATGTGCCTTCAAGAACGCTGCGATCATCTACTGCTGGCTTATTAGAGGCACCCAGTAACGGTCAGAAGAAGATCGGGAGTGCAGCTTTTGTAAACTATGCCCCAAAGCTATGGAACACACTACCTATAGATATCAGGGAAGCCAGCTCGATAAATATCTTTAAAAGAAAGCTAAAAACATATTTCTTCACTCTAGCCTTTAACCAGTGCAATTCTGAAGTTTTACTGAAATGTTTTATTTGTATTGCTTAATGTTTTGAAATGTTTTATTTTTATTGCCTCTACTGTTTTGTTTTATCATTTTATGCACTTTAGCCCTAACTAGCTCGTTTATCACTTTTTTTTTTACTATGCTCCTCTTAATGAAGCAATGCACATGGTTTTTTAAAGGGAACCTAAAATTGTGAGTTAAGGCAACTACACCTTTGTGTTTTAGGCCTCAGTGGAGGCAACTACACAGGGTAGTTAATAATATTGTGAGTTTTCTCGTCAAGGGTCCAAGATAGGTTGTTCAGAGGGGGTCAGCCCACCTGAAAACCTAGAAATATATACGGGTATCATTGATATCACCAAGGTTACAGTAGCCCGGGTGGGCTGACTGGGTTGACTGGGTTTTATACCGATACCAAGGGTATCACCCGTATTTTTATTGTTTTATCTCCTTCCCCCGCTTTTATCATTCTATGTTTTATGTATTTCCCTGTTGTAAAGCACTTTGAGCTACATTCGTTGTATGAAAGGTGCTATATAAATAAAATGTTACTTACTTACTTACCCTAAGGGCTAGTTTATGCTGTGTAAAACACAGCTCAGAGCTGTGTCTCTTACACAGTATAAAAACTAAAAACTAGGCCTAAGGCCTGGTCAGTAGGTTTCTGCTGTAAATGGGGATGTAGTTAGCTAAGCTAGCCTATCACAAGCCAACTGCATTCTTATGGTAATCATTAGCTAACATTAGCATGTTAGCAAAATTAGCATAACACAATCAAATGGTCAATATACTATAAAACATCATAAATGTCAAGGAGCCTTGAGAATGTTATATTAATACATTCTAGGGCTGGATAATTGTTCATCAAAATAAATGGTGTAATAGATATTTTTATCTCTGTGAAATTATGAAATTCATCTTTGTACGTTAGCTAACGTTACACCAAATATTTATTTACAAGTTTCACTTTTCACCAAAAACGTAGCAGGAGTTACATAGTAATATCAACTGATGATGTATGAAAGGATTACATGTTTTTCACGTTACTAACCTGTATAAATAGATCAAATAGTACAAGACAGAGAGAGTTTGGTTTGTTGTGAAGACGATGGCGTTCTTCCTCTAACTTACAAGTAACCAGCAGGAAGCAACGGCCTGTACACAGTCGGCTATTATGCATGCGTACGTTTGTGCTTTATTCACGTAGCAGATTGTAACGGTAGCCTGCTGGCTAAATCTATGAGCTAAATAAATGATTCCAGCACTGCAAGCTAAGTAGCTAACATATCTTTACCATCTTACTTAATGTAAGTGCGCCTAGCTAACGTTTGCTATCTAAATCACAATAGCTAGGTACGTAGCTAGCTGTCACTGACGTTAGCCTAGCTAGGTTGCTAGTAATCTAACGTAGCAGTAAATAGACGTAACGTTACGCAAGCGCGCCGGCCGTTGAGAGAAGGAACTAGTGATGGGCATTCTGAGTCTTTTCGAGGAACTGGATCTTTTGGATCCATTCACTGAAAAGAGCCGTTCATTTGGCTCTCTCGTGGCTCTTTGTTCACGTATACTTCCGGGCTTTAAAAAAAAATGCAGTTTGATGTGGAGAGGGTACTGAGAATCTTTGCTATAAGTCGGACGCATGCGACAGTGTTGCAAAGGTGTCTGCAATATTTCTATCATAGTGCACTGTAGGCCTATGTTTATTGTTATAATTATAATGTATATGATATTGATTAATTTCACTTTAATTAAAGATGACTATAGATCACTGCATTCTTCTACTATGATATACTAATAGGCTATGATAAAAATAGCCTAAATGACCGAATGGCTTTTTTTGAATGGTGCTTGTGTGCATAACATAGGCTAGCACTGTAGCGAACCGTCGGAAGTAGAACTAGGCCCTCTGCAATTTTACTTTTAAGATTTAAACGTATGATAACTCTCAATCTGTTTCCGTTTACTTTGCCTGATTGTCAACCAAACAATTAATTTGCTCAATAACAAAAACTATTAAGTAAATGATTAAACTACCAATTTATTTTGAAGTAGTATTATTGTTCTCTGTGCGTCATAAACTTGTCGCATTTTTCTATATCCACATTTATGATGACGGAGTTATCATGAAAAGATTCTGACGCTCAATGTTTAAATGTTCCGTAGATTTTTGTAAATTAATTTTTCTAGCCTGAATTGGCCTATGCGTTGTGCACAACGGTTCGAGACACTGTGGAAGAATTAGTCCGTTTACCGCCCTGGCGGGAAGGGTCAAGACCCTCTTCCTACACTTTGTCCAAACTTTCTCTCAATTAGACACTATAGTCCAGTCTGATATAACTCTGTTTTATTATAGAAAGAATCAAAGGAATATAACTCCCAGTCTGATCTGATAAGTAATCTAAACACACACTCAATCACTCGGTCTAATCCGTCAACTCCATACACTCCCACGAGACATTCAGCAGGTCCGTTAGAGACAGAGACAAAGATACATTGCAGTAATGAAAATTCAGGTATCTCTTCTATTTATCCTTTTTAACCCCTGCCTCCTCCCACAGGTGCCGTTTCCGTCTCCTGATCTTTTTCATGGTCAACAGCGGCCTCAGCTGGTTTTAATTAATCATTACATATGACATTCATTTATATAGTAGTTTTGATTAAATGCTATGATTTACTTATATTGGAAACGGCCTGGCTATGGTTTGACCATAGTAGTTCAATACGTAATAATACAATGATCTAATGGGTAAAATAATACTAACTACAGTTGAACCTCGATCCAACGGACTAATAGGGGGGATCAGTTGTCCGTTAAAGCCGTTTGTCCGTTGCAGCGACGAAATCACAACAAGAAAGAGATATGTAGCGCAAAACAAAAAACCAACCAAAACTTGTACTTGTAACACAACAAAACGCGCGCGCCGCCCAACGTACTCAAGTAAACAACACGTCGGCGGCTCGGCGCGGACGCGTACAAGTAGCGGTTCTCCTCGCTTGGGCCCGAGTTTTTAAACGTCGGACGGCCAGTTCACTCGACGATTTGTGTCGTTTTGTTTGTCCCGGAATCCGTTGGGTGTCGTTCCGTGGGTTGGATCGAGGTTCATCTGTATATGCTTTTCTAATGTTATTTCCACAGACTACTGTGCTCACGTGGGTGCGTTATGAACTAAAAGATAACATTTTTCTCTATAATATGAGAGATTTTTTTGTAGTAATATAATCCTTAATACTGATGTATATACAGTAAAGGGAAAATGTATTCTCTGGATCTAATAAGCTCTATATAATCCTTGAACTTTTCACACACACATTT
>JAKUDI010000556.1:0-47887 GCA_022702515.1 Ilyophis sp. 1 JC-2022
GCTATTAGACAGACAACAAGCAGTCATTGAATGACTGGAGGTCAATGGAGTTCTTACAAAACAGTTTGCTAAACGGATCATTATCCTATTGACCACACAATACTTCTAAATAGATTGGAAAATGGATAGGACTCACTGGAATGGTCATCAGTTGGTTAAATCGTACTTAGAAGATAGGGGCTATTTTGTCACCATTGGTAACCATGAATCTAGGTGGTCCACCATGATATGCAGGGTCCCCTAAGGCTCAATCTTGGGGCCCCTCTTATTCAACCTCTACACGCTCCCATTAGGCCAAATCTTGCAAGACAAAAAGATTGCTTACCACAGTTATGCAGATGATACCCAGATCTACTTAGCTCTTTCACCAAATGATTACAGTGAAATAGACACACTCTGTGAAACACTGGATCTTTTAAATAGTTGGATTCAGCACAATGTTCTCAAACAAAAACACAACTAAGATCATTTTATTTGGTTAGTGCTCACATGGTCTCCTAATGGCTACAAACCAAGTCAGAAATCTAGGCGATCTTGTGGATTCAGAATCTTGGCTTCTTCAGCCACATCAAAGCGGTTTTATGTCCAAGCAAGACTTAGAGAAACTTATTCATGCATTTGTCTCCAGCAGGGTGGACTACTGCAATAGTCTGTTTTCTGGTCTTCCCAAAAAGACCATTAGACAACTGCAGCTTATACAGAATGCTGCAGCCAGAATCCTAACAAGGACTAAAAGAAGAGAACACATTACACCAATTCTCAAATCATTACATTAGCTTCCAGTTAGCTATATCATATATCAAAATACTACTGCTTGTTTATAAAGCTCTCAATGACTCAGGGCCTAAGTACATCTCTGACATGCTTGAAGAGTATAAACCTAATAGGCCTCATAGGTCAGCAGACAGCTCTACTTCTGGTAGTGCCTAGAGTTAGAACCAAACATGGTGAAGCAGCCTTTAGCTATTATGCTACCCACAGCTGGAACCAACTTCCAGAAGACCTCAGATGTGCTTTCTTGTACCTTGTGCTTTTAATAGTTTTATCTTAAATTTTATTGTTGGGGTTTTCGTCCCCTAGGTTTTATTGTTGGGGTTCAAGTCCCCTAGGTTTTATTGTTGGGATTCAAGTTCCCTAGGTTTTATTACTGGGGTTCAAGTCCCTTAGGTTCTATATTTGAGGTTTAAGTCCCCTAGAAAAGTGAACTCTTTTTCTTTCATTCCTTTCCTTTTTTCTTTCTTGTTTTATGTGAGGCACATTGAGTTGCAATTTATGTATGAAATGTGCTATATAAATAAAATGTGATTGATTGATTGGTTGATATTGAAGTCTATGGAAAAATAAGTCAGGAGAAACAATGCAGACCCATAGCCAGGACTCGGTCTTAAGGGGGGCATATGAACTGCATGGGGGGGCACAATTATTATTAAATATTTTTGATAATCCGATATGCTATTGTATTCGTGCAGCACTGATGCATACTAATTAGGCTATACTGAGGTCGCATACTAACCAAATTGGTCTCAGATAGATTTAATATGTCCCGATGTATTAGGCTATGCCTAAAATTATTCGAATGCAGTAAATTACGATTATAACGTGGAGAGCGGTAACAAAACTGGCGCATTCACAGACATTCACTGTTTAGACAATTGGAACCAATCAGGTGCACTTACAAGGTTTTGTAAACAATTAGCTTTAGAAAATGAATAGATGGCATACCATGACTAAACGGGGGAGGTTGGCACCGTGACCGCGCAATCAGTGCACTTGCAAATAATAACTTTAAACCATCAACAGCAACGACCAGCCTAAAGATACCACATCAGTCCTCATAATTTACCACATCAGTCAATTACACAGAGGTAATGTTATGCACAAAGCACTAGACAACACATTGAATATAACACCAGAAGTGCAAAGCAACCCACACCTCTCGAATTGAAAAAGCACCACGGCGGATGCTGACGCGTTATAATATCATGTCGTCATTTGGTCTTTAACTGTTAAAAAATATAAAACATTTGTTGGAGGCTATTTGTGGAAATGGGGCATGTTCATCATAAAAAAAACATTGGATTTGGATCTGCCCCACCCAAAAAAAATAGTTTGCTCTATGCAGTTGTGGTCCAAATACCGTTCCCGTGGTTGCAGCAGCAAGGCTAGTAGTCAGACTAGTCTCAGATCCGCGGCCGCTGCTGCTGGTGCTAGGCTGCATTTCAGCACCATCTTGATCTCTGACGACCACGAGTCCGCCATCAACATCACGGGGCTTGGGTGCAGTCACATTGTGCGATTTGGAGGCGGAATCTGATTCGTTAGAGTTGATAGAGACTGGTGATTTAAACCATTTACGAATGTCCATTGTTAAGCAAATGAGCAAAAGCGATCCTACTGGGAAATAGTGCTCTGCTGGACTCCCAACTGAAATGGCGCGGTAACCTAGCCTACATTGGCGTAACTTCCTGTTTCAGTATGGCGGAACAATAACACAATTTTTTTCTCTATTTTAATGTCTTAAAAAGTTAGTATTTTTAATTTTTGAACAGAAAAATACTATAATATTTTTTTTTTCTTCTCAATTTCCAGTGGGGGGGCACTAGCACTTCCGTGGGCGGGCCCGGCCCCCTAAGGCCCGCCCGTAGCTATGGGTGTGTAAGCATGTGTGTGTGTATTGATCAATGACTTAGGTGAGGGCTGATCATCGAGACCTTGATTTTCAATTGTATGGCAGGAGGGCAAAGGCCGAGATTGGACAGGCCTCTGTCCTCCCTGACTGGACATCTAGGTGCCATAAGGTATTGGACTTATGGCGTGTGTTGTTCATGAACAAAAGCATATGTCATTCTGGAACAAAGAGATATGCCCTCACAGATAATATGGACATGTGCATTAAGTCAAGGCCTTAAGGTAGTGCAGAGGTATTCTGAAAAGTGTGTATTTATTTAAATCATGTTGTTTGATGGTCTAACTGCTATGGTTGTGAGGACCCCTGACCGATACGCTGTGTGGTTTAAATTAATGATAATTTGATGATTAATAACAGTGATTATGCAAGTTTTTCCTATATGATTTTGCTGACAGATGTATCCTCCCAGTACTCAACTTTTAAACTTGCTGGACACTTCCTTCTGCACCTACAAATGAGTCCAATACAACTTCCTACTTGTGCTGCAGCTTGTAGAAGCATGTCTACAAGCATACACGTGTGCACATGTGAGCACTTACTTACTCACACTCAAGAGTTCCCAGACTCATACCAAGCATGCCTAAAGATCTGCGACACAGATAACTTTCCGTTTTCTGTCCACAAATTACACTTCATTACAATGAAGCTTAACTGAGACCTCGATACAGATCACTGAGGCTAAATTACACTCAGGCTTCATTACTGATCACGGGGGCTTTATTATGCTGAGATCTCATAGATCACTAAGACTATATTACACTAGTATATTACCTACATTTGTTGATAAATTAATTCATAAAATGTGAAGACTACTTGTGTCCCAAAATTGTTATGTGATCCAATCTAAGAGTGAAGCAAAAACCTGCATACACACTGGGATTCCAGAACTAGAGTTGCCCACCAAATCTAATGCAGGCATGTAAAAAAGTAAAAAAGTGAATAAACATCTAAGAACTCAATATTTCAAACAAGTTAATAAATAAAGCTAACAATGTTTTGCATACATTATGCAGCCTTAAAAATGGTTCTGAATGCACTTACCGACCAGTCCCTTAATTTCATTGATGGTAAAATCCGGATCTGGCATTCTAGAGTAAAACAATTAAGAAGGTCGGTTAAGAATACAAATCAACGTGTGCCGTTTCCAACAGTGGAATCATTGAGCTTCACACTTAGGCATAAAGATATCAACAACCACGGCTGGTTACACATGGTACACTACACCTAAAAGCCTCACCTGATTCCCAATCCATCTTTGACTTTAAAGATGAGGGGACTTCTGAGAGCTTCTTTCTGCACGTATTCATAGGTGAAATCTGCAAAACACCGGTCACAGCCACTCAGGAAGTAATCTTGTTATCACCTTTCATTTTTAATTCACATAACCTTGTGGAAAGTAATCAATACTCCTTCACACTGATCAAATGATGTACAGTGGTGCTCAAAAGTATTCATACCCCTTCAATCTACACTCGATAATCGATGACACAGTGAAAACATGTTTTTAGAGATTTTAGCAAATTTATTAAAAATCTAATTTACATAAGTATTCATACCCTTTGCTTTAATCTATTTTTAAAGTATATTTAGTATTTGGTCACATATCCTTTGCATGCTGTTACTTCCTGAAGACTGTGACCCATCGACATCAAAAGACTCGATATCTTATTTTCAGGTACTGTAACAAGCGATACTATAACCTCTCTGCATTTGAATGGATCTCTATGGGAATTGGGGGGTGAGACTAGATTCAGCTGTAAATTACGCTGGTACAGTATGAAACACAAGACTGGCGAAATGGCTTATATTCCCTCACTCCCTCGTTTATCCCCCCTTCCACCAAGGGTATAAAATGCAATCTTCCAGCAAGAAGGGAATCCCAGAATGTAATGCTCAACATGAAAAAAGCGGGCAGTCACGTTTCAACTCTATGGGGGTTGCACTTCCTATATTATTTTGCTTTCTGCTCATTTTATCACAAGATGGCCCACTCAGGGGAAGAAAGCAAAATAAGGGAATGTGTTAAACATTGGATCTAAACGCAGCCCTGGTTTTTGTCCAAAGCCAATCTCTCAATCAATTAAGGTTGCTGAAAATGTGCTTAATTGTGTGGTTAAGCTTATTTTAACACAATGCAGTGTGTTAAAATAGATGGTTTGAGGATGATTTTAGGTAGATTTCCACACTATCAGTAAATTGGACCCAACTGATTTCACCTGTCAGTTTGAGATTTAATCAATTAAAAATGGAACCTCTTTCAATTAGAATTCTTTTCCACAGTAAATTAAAGCGTCAGTTAGTCTGACCGATTAGAATTCATGTAAAATATGGGACATTTAACTTTTTTTAGCTACAGTACCAGTCAAAAGTTTGGACACAGTTGATTGAATGTATCTTAGACAATTATAAATAGAGAAGTTGATGCTTATGTATGAATTTCTTTCCAAATCAAAAATTTCAATAAAAAAAATCAATGTTTTTGAAATTCACCCTCAAACAAGTAGTGAAGCATGGGGGGGGGGGGGGGGGGGTTGCTTTGGGTGACACTGTTGGATGAGTTATCTAGAATTGAAGGCACACTTAACCAGCATGCCTACCACATCATTCTGCAGTGACATGTCATCCCATCTGGCTTGCACTTTAGTTGGGCCCACTTTAGGACAATGACCCAAAACACACCTCCAGGCTCTGTAAGAGCTATTGGACAAGGAAAGAGAGTGATGCAGTGCTGCATCAGATGACCTAATCTAACACCCAACCTAAACGCAATAGAGATGGTTTGTGATGAGTTGGACCGGAGAGTGAAGGAAAAGCAGCCAAGTGCTCAGACCCTTGATGACTTACAGCCATTTTATCAACCATGTATTCCATACTGTTCCAGCATAATTTACAGCTAAATCTAGTCCCACCCCCGAATTCCCATAAAAATCCATTAAAATGCAGAGATGTTATAGTATCGCTTGTAAGACTACCAGAAAATAAGATAATATCAAAATAATATCAAGATATGCGACCAAATATTAAAAATGATTACTTCATTCTATATATAAATGCAGGGGTGCCAATAATTGTGGTACACGTGGTTTTGTTAAAAATAATTATTTCTTGAGGGATTTTTTTTTCTCATAATAAATTTACTTCAATCAAAGGTTGGATTTGTCTAATTTTTTCAGTGTGACATTACATTATAACCCTTTTTTACTCATCTTAACCAGAGGTGCCAATAATAGTGGAGGGCACTGTATATATAAAGTCATCATATTTAAGCTGTGAATTACACGGGAATAGTATGGAACACATGGTTGGCTAAATGGGTGTAAGTCATCAAGAGTCTGAGGTATCAAACGAGCCTCGAACCATCACTCTGCTGCCAGATATGCAGTAGATATGGATGGGTTGTTTCTCCTGACTTCAAGCCAGATTCAGAGTAGAGATAAGCATGCACAAATGGGACTTACTCCCGAAATTCCGTGTAGCTTAAGCTATTTGTGATTCAGACATTTGACTTATCCACTGTTTTAAGCATCTCTCCAGTATATACGCGTGCGGGGTGGAGATTTATGGTTTATGTCTAGCGCCACCAATAGATGATTATGCAAAATACAGCATCTTTCGCAAAAATGGATATTAGAATGAGTGCATGTTCTTTGAAAATAATATTGGTCGTATTGTCCTTTGCCTAGCCTACTTGCAATCATCATAGAGCTGTCATAAAAAGAAAAATTTGTAAAAGTAGGCTATGATTGACCATCTGGTATATCATGCCGGACCAATATTAGATGGATTCATTGATAGACAGTGTCTGGATCATATTCTCTTTGAGAGACGAAAAAAATAATTAAAATTATTAGGAAGCGCAAAGTAACTTTCCATAGTGTAGATCTACCAGTGCTCCAGATTAAAATCTCTCTCTCCTTCCTGGCCACATCTTTCCAATGTGTGACAGATGCACTCAAAAAATAAACCTTTGTACAGTAGTTGCACGCAATGGGCTATTATTAAAGGCTATAGATACAACATTTTTATGGAGACAAGAATTTTTATTTTTAATACATCCACGGAGCTTGATGAAAGATGAAGAGAAGTATTGCTTTTCCCTAAAAATAAATATTGATTATGAATTTATCATAACAAATTTTTTTTACTGGCCTTAAAAGCAGTGTTTCTCTCTGTCTAAGACGTCCAAATTCCTGAGCCAGTAGTATTACGACGTTGACACCAGACCCACCTCTGTATCAGGAGTCTCAATTGGTTGCCAGATTCAGCTAGTCCGACAGTGATGGTGGAATTTGATGCCAAGCGAGCGCCGGCTCCACTATGGGAGTCCTCATCCAGCAGTAACATTAGTCCCAAGAAACCTAAGTACCAGTCTTTAATGACAAGAACCGGAGCAAGACAAGGGTCAACTTTGTTCCGGTATTTAGTCGTTGGAGGGAGTTCAAAGAATCACAATGCTTGAGAAGCTATGCAGAGATGGCCACTATTCCACTCGACCGGTAAGCTAACGTGTTAGCTAGCAAGCGAACTATTAGGTGATCAGATCCATCATATAATGTTAGCTATTATCTTCCTTGTTAAGCTGAGCTTTGGACTGTAATTTATTACAGCATCACCGAAAAGAGTATTTCTTGGCAATTTGCTTTTCTCTCAACTCACACTGAGACATTGGCGTTAGCTACCTTGCTACCCAGATAGCGGGCTCCCGGCGTATATGCTGTCGGGCTGCTAACAGTTTGCACATTGGTTTACTGTACATCTAGCGTTAGTCCGACAGGGATTTTAAATTTCCACCCCTCTACACGTCTAGATGACGGCTTTTGCTCACTGGGGTTACATGAATCTTGAAACACCACCGCAGAGAGTAACCTAAATCTATGGAGATAATGCATTGCTACATATTGCAACATTTGTTTATGAATTCATTACTTGTCCAACCCAACCACAAAAGATTTGACAATCAACATTATTGAGCCTGATTCTGTCTCTGACTCCAGATGAAGTAACGTTATGTACACAAAATGCAGATGAAACAATCTGGTAACCAATTGAGGGTCATGTGTTGTTATGAAATGCAATTTTTATATGAAACACTAGAGGGGAAATGCTGTATCTTGTAATGGAAATGTTCTTATTTACATTGTGTGTTAATTTAGAGATGTATGTTAATTAAAAGACAATCACATTATTAACATTTAACACTTATTAATGATTTCTCTTTGATTATCATTTAGTCTAACAGTAATGCAGAGGTAAGGGATAGAGGGTTTTAGCCAGCACATGAGCTGGGGCACCCTGGTTCCTCTGTGTCTGGCCCACATCAATAGAAGGTCATGCATGACGGTGAAGCTAATGTTATGTCCTTGCTTAGGAGACATCCTTCAATGGCTGTCTCCTTCTAGACCAGGGTTAACCCATGTCCCTGAGGAGAGAATGTATATCTGTATTTTGTCTTTCATCTATCTGTATTTCTCTTGTGCTTAGAACTCCGCCCTCTGTGACATAGCCTGTGAAGATGTGTATATATATTTGACTTGGCTTGTGTTCAAGAGAGAGCTTTTTGGTGAGCACTCTCTCATTGGTTTATCTGCAAATAAACTAATTATTATTATATATCTTAGCACGGGGTTGTTGTGATTCTGTTGAACAGACTTTGCTTCACTGTGGGTAGAAAGGGAACATTTCCACGACAATCTATAGCCTTTAAGTATGTGACTTCAACTGGTTAGGTTGAAGACGTTGCATATAGGCTATTATGTTCAACCACCGTACATGACTTTACTAGGTAAATCGTAAAAAAAGACTTCAACAATTTATTTGTTTACTTAATAATAGGCCTTTTGCATATGGAACACTGAGAGTGCCACAATGATAAATAAATATATAAAAGAATAAATAAACCATGCCTGGCAAAGGTTGCCTTTAGCTTGTGGACTACAGCTGCTGATGTGGTGCTGTGGAGTCTGTCTAGTTCAAAGAACCTGCTGTAATAGTCGACGGTCACGATGTAGTCCTGGTTGTTCCAGTTGAAGAGGTCTGTCCCCACAACCTGCCAGGGACGGTCTGGGATGCGATGAGGCATCATGGGCTCTTTGGTGTTTGATGGGCGGTGCTCCTGACACACTGAGCACTTTTCCACAGTTTGCTCTATGTGCTTGCACATTCCAGGCCAGAACATGATGTCTCGTGCTCTCAGTTTGCACTTTCCCATGCCCATGTGGCCTGCATGGATCTTGGTCAGCATCTCTCCTCTGAGGATGGTAGGGATGACTATTTTCTCCCCTTTGAAGATGATTCCATTTGTTTTGGACAGTTCATCTCGGTGGTTCCAGTATTCAGTGATGTTTTCAGGGCATTGTTTTCTTTCCTCAGGCCATCCCTCCATGATAACCTGGCTCAGCAGCTTGAGTTGTGCGTCATTCTCCGTTGCTTCTCTGATCTCCTGTAGTCTGGCGTCACTCACAGGTAGGCTGTTGTACACCATGTGTACCTGAAGGTCCATCCCTTCACTGAGTCCGTCGTCGTGAGAGGCGAGTGGTTTTCTGGATAGCGTGTCGGCGACTGGGATATCCTTTCCAGGGCGATGCACGATTGTGAAGTTGTACTTGTGTAGCTGCAGTATCATTCTCTGTAGCCTCGGTGGGGCTGCGGCGATAGGCTTCTTCATGATTGACCCGAGGGGCTTATGGTCAGATTGCACCATAACATGTCGACCATAGACATATTGATGGAAACGTTTGAATCCGTACAGGACTGCGTACATCTCCTTCTCGATTTGTGCGTAGTTGACCTCGCTGTCTGTGAGTGATCTGGATGCGTAGCTAATGGGCCTTCCTTCCTGCATCAGCACAGCACCCAGCCCATACTTCGATGCGTCGACCTGCAAGCTGAGCTCCTTTTCAGGGTTGAAGTAGATGAGAACTGGCCCCGGTTCACTGGTGAGTGTGTCTTTCATTTTCTGGAATGCGGCGTTGTGTTGTTTGTCCCACAGGAACTCATTTGATTGCTTCAGCAGCTGTCTCATGGGTGCGTTGATCTCGGAGAGGCTCGGAGCGAACTTAGCCAGGTAGTTGACCATACCTAGCACAGTCTCCAGCTCTGAGCGGCTCTTTGGCGCCTCCATCTCCTTAATGGCAGCTATCTTGCCTGGGTCCGGCTTTACGCCCTCAGCTGAGAGGACGTGCCCGAAGTAGCTCACTTCAGTGGCTCCGATGGTGCATTTGTCTGCATTGAGCCGAACGCCTCTCTCCCGTGATCTCTCTAGCATCGCATGAAGATTCTTGTCGTGCTCCTCTCTGGTCGCGCCATAGACGAGGATGTCGTCTACTATCGCTGCTACTCCGTCTAGGCCCTCGTATGTCTCGTCGATTTTCCGTTGGAATTCATCCTGAGCAGAGGCGAGTCCAAACGGAAGGCGTAAGAACCTGTACCGTCCAAATGGTGTGTTGAACGTCGTCAGTTTTGATGATTCGTGAGAGAGCTTGATGGACCAGTATCCTGATCTCGTGTCCAGTACGCTGAAGTAGCGTGCACCTGTTAGTCTGGGTGTGATGTCCTCTAGTGTCGGCAAAGGGTAATGCGGGCGCTTGATAGCCTTGTTCAGCTCTCTTGGGTCCAGGCAGATTCTGAGTTTGCCTGTGCGCGGTTTCTCGACGACGACCAGCGCACTGACCCACTCCGTTGGTTCGATGACCTTGGTGATGATCTGTGTGTCCTCCATGTGTTGTAGTTCCTCTTTCAGGCGGCTACGCAAGGCGAGCGGTGTCCTTCTCAGTGGGCAGACCACTGGCGTGGCAGCTGGGTCTATGTGAATGTGACACTCCCCCGGGAACAGTCCAATTCCCTTGAACACGTCACGATACTCTTCCATGACGGTTTGTTTGTCTGTGGGTGCAGTAACTGACAACACTAGCTTAATAAGGTCCATATTCAGGCATGCTTGTAAGCCTAGAACTGGGGGTGCCTGAGTGTCTACAATGTGAAAGTCCAATAACATGTCACGCTCTTTATACTTACATCTCAACGTGCATGTGCCATATACGGTGAGCTTCTCTCCACCGTAGCCTGTCAGTCTGCGTGAGGTAGGCTGGATCTTGCACTCATCCTTCAAGCTATCATACTCTCTCAGGGGAATTACGTTAACCTGCACGCCTGTATCTAGTTTAAACTTAAGCTCTGTGCCCTGTTTCCCCATTTTTATGTCTGCAAAAGCTTGCTCTGTTTCTGCAAACCATCTGTCTGTTACTGTGTCGACATATAGTTCGTCTGACTCTTCACCTGACTCAGGGCGCGCGCTCACTTCATGCACTGACCTTTTCTGGAAGCTACCTGCCCTGCAAACCTTAGCAAAGTGGTTCCATTTGCCGCATTTCGTGCATTGTTTTCCTCTTGCCGAACAGTTCTCTCCTTCCTCGTGTGCTCTGTTTCCACAGTATCCACAGTTCCTTCGTGTGTCTGCGTCGCTCGTTTTGTGAGCTCTCTCTGTCCACTCCGTTTTGGGGCGAGACCTCTGCGCAGCATTCTTTTGTCCATGTCTGTGCACTGCGTGCACTAGCTGCTCGTGAGCGCTGCTTGTGGCACCGCTAAAGCTTTTGATCTGAGCCTGTGCTAGCTCGTGAGCTCTAGCTACATCTATTGCTTTGTCTAATGTCAGCTCTGATCCAACATTTAAAAGTTTCTCTCTTACTTTCGCTGAGTGTGTGCCAAACACTATACGGTCCCTAACCATCTCATCATTGTTCGCATAATCACAGTCCTTCACGAGCAGCTTCAATGTAGTGATGAATTGTTCAAACGGCTCGCTAGGTTGCTGGATTTTCTCGTGGAACTTGTACCTAGCGAAAATCGTGTTCCTCTTTGGAATTACATAAGCTTCAAACTTGTCGTAGTAGCTTTTCAATACCTTCGCTTCCTCTGCGCTGAGAGTCCATGTGTTGAAAATGTCTCTCCCTTTCTCTCCACTCCACAGTAGCAGGTAGCTACATTTCTCATCCTCTCCTTTTTTCTTGAGCGGGCCCGAGAACATGAGCTCCGCGTGCTGTCTGAACTTTTTCCATTCTCCCGGTAAGTCCAGAGAGTCCCAATTCATTCGTGGCGATGGAACCCCGTTGAAGTCCATGTTCAGTCCTCTATTCTGACACCATGTCGTATTTACGCTTGATGTAAATAATCACTTCAGGACAGGACGAGTAAAGTTGAATTCTTTATTTCAGCTCCGGCATAACCAGTGGTAGCTAAGGTAGGCTAGTAAAAAACTGCCTATCAGGACCCCGTGCGTGGATAAATAAATCAAAGGGTGCCCCTAACGCGCCTGTCATAAATCAACATATTCATGGCATGAATATTACAGCCCATCTCAATAAAACCTGAATTTACAACAATCGAAAACTGAATGAATGACATAGGCTATTGCATAAAACATAGAAAAGTATTTGCTTTCCAGCAGGGTTTGAAATTAACGGGGACTTGGGGCAAATGGATAATATGCCCTCAAAAATCAGTTAAGGGTGGAAAAAAATGCCCTTGACATTTAAGGGCATTTTTATGGTTTATATGTTTTTTTCCTGTCACAAAAATGTCTGGAAACATTGATAATAATACGTTACCAAATAGTAAAGAATAGAATAACGTTACTATAATGAAGAGTGAAAGACGTGGATTAGTAATCGCTATTGATCAAATGCCGATGAGTCTCTCCATATGGTCCCACCATTGCGAACGTTAGCTGCGCTTCCTGCGTTGAGGTTGTGCTAACGACATTAGCAGCATGGGGCGTTTTCTAGTAGCCTACCCACAATGAAGCCCATCCAAAAGCTGACAATTACGTTACATGGGGAAACAAAGGTCCCACCAACACCAAACAAAAATGTAGCCTAAAGCACTCGACAGTGGAGTCCTGGAAATTGGACTGGGTGGGGATCAACGAGGATCGGTGATCATATAACGTTGTTGGCAGTGTTGAAAAGAACAAAGTTATTGTAGCCGAGGCTACTTGTTTTGATGATTTTGTACTTTACTCAAGTAGTTTTTTTTTCTTTTTACTTTCACTTTTCTACATTTTCAAAATAAAATGGATACTTTTACTACAATTTCCAAGACTCCGTACGTTACCAAGTAAAACAACGCCAAACTGAAGAGAACAGCGCACCAGCCAGTCACTTAACTAGCCTACTCTCGGTACGTACTTGATTAAAAAATAATACTACACCCAAAAGTAATCAAATCAAAGTCAAGCACAGACCCACCATTATTTTTGTGTAGCCTACTTTTTTAAGCCTTTTTGTGTTCATTTTAACAATTGGGCGTCTCAAAGATTTATTTTGTATTTTATTAATGTAAAGCTGGCTTCAAGTTAATCTGAACCAAATATCTGATCTAAATATCTGAACCATAGGCGGCGATCATGTGTGTGCTCATCGCCTGGGCACGCACTGGCAAATCGTATTGCAGAAAAGTTATATTAATAAATGTGAAACAAATTGAAAAGTGCTGTTTGTTGCGGTATGCTACATCGCCTACTGACTAGTGATGTGCAGTTCGCGAACGAATCGGTATTTTTGAATGACTCTTTATGCTGAGTCGTCGGAGTCGACTCGCCAGGTCGAGGGAATCGTGCTTACCCACGGCTCTTGGCTCTTAGCTCTGACTCTGTCTACTTTCTACTACAGCCGGGAGACACTCCCCCGAGACACTCAGCAGTGGTTAATGCGCGGCGCGCAGTTTCTGATTGCTAAGTTAGAACCTACATAAGAATACATTTTAATACCGCTGCGGTGGTACAGCGGTAAAGACCGCTGACTTTCAGTCAGCGAGTTGTACTCCGAGGATCGGGGTTCGCGCCCCGGTCCTGCCACAGCCGAGCGTGGCCGGTGGCCTGTGGAAGCGACAATTGGCAGTCGCTTCCGGGTGGGGGGAGGGGCTCGGAGAGAACCACTGCGCACGATAGAACCCAGGGCGTGTCACGGTCAGGAGCTGCGCCCTGTAGAGGACGTAGCATCCTTCCTATAAAAGTACCGATAGACGGGGTGTGCAGCGGTGGTTCTCTAGCGGTTGCTACACGGGGGGAATTGAAATAGAATAGGGGTTCAATTGGCTACTAAATTGGGAGAAAAAGGGAAAAATCAGAAACAAATTAAAAAAAAAAAAAAAAAAAAAAAAAAAAGAATACATTTTAATTTGATCTAACAAT
The DNA here is from genome assembly GCA_022702515.1 of Ilyophis sp. 1 JC-2022. NCBI lineage: Eukaryota > Metazoa > Chordata > Actinopteri > Anguilliformes > Synaphobranchidae > Ilyophis > Ilyophis sp. 1 JC-2022. The sequence goes on from JAKUDI010000556.1 coordinate 13,875, forward strand.
ATTGCACACACTTTTGTGAACTTAATAATCGCCCCAGCTCATTCCAAAGTTAGTATGACTACTAATGGTTAAAATAAAGATACGTATAGCTACAGTAGCTATACTACCCAACTGATCAGCACGAAATCAACTTGACTAAATTTAAGAGCCATGAGCCGTAGCAATATTCCACGGCTCCAGACAGAACCAGAAACCAGAGCCGTGACACAAACTGAAGTCATTTTCGAGTTTTACAGTAGCTATACTACCCAACTGATCAGCACGAAATCAACTCAACTCAATTTAAGAGCCATGAGTCGTGACACAAACTGAAGTCATTTTCAAGCTTTAACCACATAACTGTTGGTTTTAACAAAGGGCAAAATGCAGTAAACCATTAAGCTATGAGTCGGGTTTACTAGCGTGATTCAACCGGAAACCCTATTAACAAAGGAATTATGTTAGCCTATATCTAATGATATTCCAAGATACCGACTGTGTATTACAAAATTATTAAACTTGGCTGTTTGCGAGAATTGCAACCAAATTCCAGTCAACTATGAAACAATTAGGCCAAATATGTATGGAGGTAGATTTCTATCAAAAATAAACAAACACAAAAGTATAATCCACAATTGTATTTACCATCCACACACACACATACCTCTCAATTTGTGTTCGTAGATATAATCCACAAATGTGTTTTTGCCATCCACACGCAAACACCTCTCAATTTGTGTTTCGTAAAAATAATCCACAAGTATGTGTTTGCCATCCACACATAAACACCTCTCAACTTGTGTTTCATAAATCATCATTTGGATGAATGCAAAAATTATATTCACAAATTCAAATAACATTTACAGATATGTTTCCAATGTTCACATGCACAAATCAAAAGCTTGGCTTGCGAACTGGCGAATCTACATTTGCCGACTGAAGGACATGCTTGATCTGCTTAGATTTATGGACAGAATTTTGAGACAAATATTCCGCTGTTTTTCCCCGTGTCGATTCACACACGCTTAATTTATGATTCGCAAGCAAAACTTCTTCTTCTTTGGTGCTACATAACACGGCGAGGTGTGTGTTCGGCTCATCAGCGCCACTTTTAGAACAAGTGGCCAAAATTGCACATAATCTTTAAGAAGTGGATTAATGGTAAATTTAATTAAAACAACCGAGTTTTGAGTTTATTTAGGTTGTAAAGTTAACCCCACGCTAATCTTGCGATGGGAAGTTTTTTAAACAGTCATTGCACAAAACTCCTATCAGATTGTATTCCAATAATTCAAACCGGGGGTCATATTTACCTTTTCCGTCCATGTACTTGACGTAGTTGGAATTGTAGGATTTGTTTACAAGCTTTTCTTCTAAGTTAAACCCTCTGACATTGGCAATTTCCTCCACATCGGACAAATCCTCATTCTCGTCGTACATTCTCCTACAGACGGAGCGCTGTTTATGCAAATTAAAGACAAAATGTGTCACAGGAGAATCCATGGCATAACAGTCCACATTGCAGCTCTTGGTTATCCCATGCTTGGCCTATACTGCTAAAGGTTAACAATCTGGTCTAGGTATCATCATGTATTCTGTATGCATGTCTCTCCATGTCATTATCTACCAAAAATAAGTGATATCTGATTTTTTTTTAAAGTTAGTAACGCATAGCCTACAGAGCGCTGTCTATAAGTCCTTAATTCCAACTTGCAAAAACTAGGCCTGCCTTTAAAAATACTAATATCAAATTGTGGACAAGTTACAACTAACAATATTTCTTATCGTAGCTTACACTAAATAAACTAGCTCTATTCCAAAGCAATGCTATCCAAACTTTTCTAAATTATTTAATGCAACTTGGCCCTGTTTTTCTTCATCTTAGCATGTAAAGAGATTGTGTCTCATGGAACAACTGTTGATTTCAATGAATGTTTTTAACAGTTGATGAATAATTACACTCCAGAAAGGATATGGTTATACTTTGTTGGAAAGTTTACTTTAGAAAATGCTGCTACAGATTTCTTTACAATTCACAAAGAGACATTTATATCAAGAAACATCACGTACAATAGAGAAAGGGGCGATGATTGATAAATTAAGATAAACATTGGTAATATTTTTACCTAGAAAATTGCGTACATATAGCATTTTTACTAATGTATCCAGACATGTTTGTGGATCAGATGATGGCAAATAAGTAATAGTACCAATTTACCATAATAGTTGTTATGATTTGCGAACAGAATTTTGTGAACACAAGGATATCTATAATCTGTTGAACCACACAGGCTTTGATAGAAATCCAAATATTCCAAATAAATAAATAAATAAATACATAATGAAATTGTGAGTGTGCGTCCCGCATATACAGCTTAGCAGTCTGAAAGGGGGTGTGGCTTACTAATGGGGGTGTGAATAACCTAGACCAATGAAAGTAGAAGTCTGTACTGAGTTCATTGACACCTCCCATAAGTCTGTAGGACAAACGGTTCATGAGATATGAAAGGGGGCATGGCTTAATAATGGGGGCGTAGTTAACCTAGACAGATGAAAGTAGAACTGTGTACTGAGTTAATTGACACCTCTCATAAGTCTGTACGACAAACGGTTAATGATATATTAAAGGGGCGTGGCTTAATAATGGGGGCGTAGTTAACCTAGACAAATGAAATTAAAGAAGTCTGTACTGAGTTCCTTTAAGAGGGACAGGCATTATTTTTCTTTTTTTATGTGACCTGACCTTTTTTGACCTCACTTGGGCCATTAATTCAAATTTTAACTGCCACTGGCATTTAATTGCCATTCTCTGACTCAATGCATTACAATGGGGGCGCGCATAGTTCACAAAAAGTACAATAGCAGCAAGACGATAAAAGTTAAAGCTTAGATATTCGAATATGAGTGCAAGAGGACGTTGATGAAGATTCCTGTCCGATTATGTGTAATCCAGTTGAAGATTGTGGCCTCTGTGGCGATCTAAAAACATCAAAACTGTGAAATCACCGAATTCAGCTAGAGTGCGGAGTCCATTCATGTCTATGTGAAGCGTGACTGTCAAACAAATGCCAATCCTGGGAGATTGAAACATGTGATTCCATAAATCTTTTGTTTATGAGCGCGTGGACAGTTGTGCCATCGTTTTGATGTATTGTTTTTGTATGTGCGTGCAAAATTCAGGCCGCTGCCGCAATTTACAAAATGGTCCCACACCGTTTGCCGGAACTTTCCACAAAGTAATAGCAACCCGAGTTGGAGTGAGCCAGTCGTTTTGACACCTTACACATGTGTGTGTGGTGCGAAAGCTCTGGGAGGAGTCCCGAAACAAAAAATAAGGAATAAAGTAGTAAACAAAAATGATGCACCCACACGAATAATACATTTTATTCATTCTGTGCTTTTCATAGACCCAAAGCAGTGGATGCAGACAATTGTTCAAACATGCCCTATAGTGTAGTAATCTTTCTGTTTAATTTCTAAGGGCAACACATCTGAATCAGAGTATTTCCACTATAAATTGTTTTCATTTTTCAATTTGATGTGGCACATACCTATTTCATTGACCACATTCTCTTGAGATAGTAAGATGAAGAAACACATGGCCAATTTGCATTAAATAATTTAGGAAAGTTTGTATAGCATTGCTTTGGAAAAGAGCTAGTTTATTTTGTGTGAGCTACGATAGGCAATATTGTTTGTTGTAACTTGGCCACATTTTGATATCAATACTTTTAAAGGCAGGCCTAGTTTTTGCTAGGACTTGTAGACAGCACTCTGGAGGCTATGCGTGAGTAACTTGACTTTTTTCTTCTTCTTTTTTTTTACGTCGAAGACGTTTTTTTATCATATATCACTTATTTTTGGTAGATAATGACATAAAGAGAGACATGCATACAGAATACATGCATTCCCAAGAAATGCATACAGACATTTGCGTAACCATACTGACAAGAATGAAAACAGTTATCCTATTACCAGTAGCCCACAATTACATTAAAAGAGTTTGTAGATGAGCAGTAGCCTATTTAATGTGTAATGAAATACAATGAACAGCACAACCTGAGCTATGGATCATGAAGAAGCATGTAAATGAATGAACCAAGTCTACATGGAGACATGCATGCACAATATGCTAGACGCAAACACATTGTAGCTGAAAGAAAGACATACAGCCTAAATAACCTAGTTAGTACAGCCTAAATAGTTTGCATAAAATAAGGAAATACAGTTTTAAAATAGGCCTATTAGTATTCTATAGAAGTACATTTAACGTTAGGCTATTCAACACTGGCTTGCCGAATGCGTAACTCCAAGTTTCCATGTCTGGGCTGTGAGCTGCCGAGTTCATAAGCAGAGCAGAATTCCTTCACAGTTTTTTTTCCCGCTAGTGTAGCCTAACGTTGGCTGCGGGAAATGTTTTGGTACTGGACCATGTTGCTAGGTTTAGTTTAGTTTTCTGTAGTGCAATGATTGTATATAAGGCATGTTGATTCGCTTCATAGTAGCCTAGCTTGTACCTGCTTCCGGACGAACAGCTGACTACTGAGTGACGTTTCTCTGGCAAAACTAACTTTTTGGCGAACAATCTTAATTGGACAACGCATATTTTCCAGGAATCTTAGCCAGAAAGAAAACAATAGATACGACTAAGAAAGTAGCATACCAGAGATTATTCTTCTTCTTCTTCTTCTTATTATTATTATTAAAAGTGTTTGCAGTAAGCTACATTGCCTGCAGAGTAGCGTAGACTAGAGCCATGATCTGAGTTTTTTTAAGTGGTTAACCATGAAAGTGATATGTTTGGGGAATTGGCGATTTATAAATGCGATCTCTTAAAGGATTGCAGTTTATAGTAGGCTAGTATCAATTCTTAATGTATTATCATAAGTTCGTAATTTTCCTAGTAGTTAATTTTATAGTGACATTGTGTTGTGTGAATAGGATAAACTAAACAAAGCTGAAGTAAAGAAATTAATGAAGACATAGTGTTGGCGGAGGCGACAAGAAATGTTGGCCGAAGCGAGCATGAGGTTCGGTTTCCACAGTGAGTCAGTCATGACTGCAAGAGCACAGCGTAGGCTCCACACAGACTAATTTTTTTGTCTGCATTTGTGTGAGATGAAAACATGTAGCCAATGGCACAGTTATTTATTTTTTACATTAATGCAACAACGCAATGTTAACCAGATGATATTCTGTGTTAAAACTTGTGTCTTTGCTTGACAAATGGCTATGGGATAGGGTACCTGTTCCCGTAACATTAGCTATTGCATAACTGTCCAGTGACTGAATCGTTTAACTAACAGGCTACAAGTGAACAGTTAATATTGTGAACATGTCTTTGCCTTCACCATAAAAAAATTATTGTTGTATGAGAAAACCAGAACATGTGCACACTGTTTGAGTCCAAAATGAAATTATACTTTAGTAGGCTACCAGACGGAGATCCAACCCCGGTCTCTGAAATAGCCTACTAAGACTGGACGGTAACCAGTACACGAAAGGGCTTTAGTCACGTGATATAGGCTATAGGCGATTTGTCACAGCAAGGAACATTTTTTTCCCATACTTAAAGTGGTGTCGTCTGACTTTCACCATTAGTACAAGTGAAATACAAGTGAAACATTGAACAGTTAATATTGGAAATGTCTTTTGCCTTTGCAATAAAAATATGTTTGTTTGTTATTGTGAAAATAATAGCAGTCTAATAAATGAAAAGTATTTAACAGTTGCACATTGTTTTTGTCAACAAAAAGAAATTGTGCCCTGCTGGGCTCAAACCCACAATCCTCTGTGTGACATACAGCAACTCTAACCATTGGGCCACAGTAGCTAATAGGAAAACACCAAGCCATTAGTTATATTAACATAAACAATTATTAGTTTGAAATGTTTTTATTGGGAGATGAGCTTGGGAGAGCAGGTATGCGATGTTGTTATCCAATTGGGAGAATTATTGTTTGAGGGTATGGAGGCAGGAAGAATGGGAAGAAGAAGAAGCAGAAGAGGAAGGAGAAAAACGGCGAAACAACCCAAGTTTGGGGCTTTATTGTGTGGATGTGTGAAGTTGTACTTTCATTTTGTGTGGTTACATGAGGTCAGAACATACATAAGTTAAAGTTTTTAAGGACTGAGAGTCTGTGGTCATTGTGGTTCTCTTTCATCATCTCGTTTCGAGATCCACCTATGGGAATGACGTCCGGTCATGACCACCACAGAAGCATCCAATTGCACCAAGTCTGGCCCTGACAGACAGTAGCGTGTCAAATGCGAACCGTGTATCCCACACGAGCCTTTTCACTTAACTGTCCGCAAGAGGATATATCTCCGGATCAGCCTCCGCTGGGCGTGAAAGGTTCGGGAACGTGCGTCAGTGCTGAGTAGCTCCACTCGGCGTTAGCCTGCTACCCCGCGCGCTAGCCCTTGTATCGTGCAGGCTACCCGCCCAAGACACGATTTTTTTCCTGCATCTGCTAACGCGGAACAGGACAGTGCTGTCTCACAACTAGCCACCCACGCTAGTTTGTCTCTTTGCTCTCTAGCCAGCCGCCCACGCTGCCTGTTTCTCTGCTTAGCTGCCTAGCTCCCCGCTAATGGCTCTTTCTAAGCCCGTTCCTCTCGGCCCGTCTGAGGAGCCACGCTCGCGTGCCTGCCCGGCCGCATGCGGTGCCCTCATCGCGGCCAGGGACACTCACCCTCTCTGTGTCATGTGCTTGGGCTCAAAACATGCCCAGGAGGCCATCGACTTCCCAGAGAGCTGCAGCCACTGCCTCGCGCTGCCCAAAAAGCTCAGGCGACGGAGGAAGAGAGTTGCTGCTACCCACGGTCCCAAGGACTCTGACAAAGAGGACGATAGCACTACGGCCTCTCGGCCGCCTCAAGACCTTCCTTCTCTGAGTTGGGCTGACCGCTCCGACCCAGACATGTTGGCGTTCCCCCTCTCGCTCTCCGGTACCCCCATACTGGAAGGAGAGACAGCGGATAACGACGACATGGCGGTTGCGTCTGATTATTCGGGTGAGGAGGATGCCATTCCACCGGCCCAGTTAGCACCAGCTATGGGTACAGCTAGCCCCCAACCCCACGCCGTGCTTCTGGAGGTATGTGAGCGGGCCGCAGCCCGTCTCAATATCGAATGGCCAGCCCTCCAGAACCCGGCCGATGAGGAGAGGGATGTTTATGATGGGAAATTCCTGGGTCCCCCCCCCCAGGCCCCAGAAAACAGCTTTTCCCAGTTCTCCCCGCCTGCGCTAAACACTTGAAACACCACTGGAAGGACCCGCTTGATTTCAAGCACGGTTTCTCCGGTCTGGAGGTTAAGGACATGGCCGCCCACGCCATGGGGGAACCCCCAGCTGTTGAGCCCTCCATAGCTCGACACCTTAACCCCACGCAGGGAGGCCTCCTGGCGCCGCCCAGGCCTACCCTCCCTACTAAGATGGAACGCTTCACAGCCTCCATCCACCAGGCTTCCTACAGGGCCTCAGCCCTCGCGGTTAGAGCCCTCAATGTTTCCTCCCTCCTCTCAGCTTACCAAGCTGAGCTCACAGAGGAGATGGGGAAACAATTACAAGAGGGGACCCCTTCCCCTACACTGTGGCAAGAGATTGTCACTGTGAACGACTTGGTTCTGCGCAACTCTCGCCAGTGTGTCCAAGCCTGCGGCCGCTCCATGGCTCTCTCCGTAGCCGGCGAGCGGGCGCTCTGGCTTAATCTCTCTGGTCTGCCCGACAGTGAGAAAAGGCGCATAGCCGGCGCCCCTGTTGAGCCAGGCCAGCCTCTTTTTGGCCCCGTGCTGAGCCTCATGCAGCAGCGGTGCGACGACAAGAGGAAAGAGGACAAAGCCTTCAAACTCTGCCTCCCCCGCAGAGTGACGCTTCACTTGCCGCCACCCATGCGGCCTCCACAGCCCCCAGTGGTGAACCGCCGTGTCCAGCCAGGACAGGGCAGGGGCAAGCCCCAGGGCAGAGCCTTGGGGGAATATGTCCTTTGCTGCAGCCGCGGCAAAGAAACCCTCTCCCACCCCCGCCGACCAGAAGCGGAAGCGGCCAGCCTGACACTACCGCCATTGCGGGGCTAAGTCCATGTTCTGGGGCAGCCAGCCCCTTGGACTCAGGCTCATCTCCTCTCTTCCCCCCCCATGAAGAGAAGGAGACTCCCAATTCAGGAGGACAGCCCTCCTCTGTTCGCTGCGGTCAGGGCACCTGTTGCAGTTCACGTGCCCCCCAGCTCCAGCCTCTGTTCCAGTACTCAAGGAGTGTTACCCTCATACAGTGTACAAGCGAACACCAGGCCATTCCTAATAAAGGCTTCCGCCCTGAAAGGCCAAAAAACAAAAAACAAAAAAAAAAAAAAATGTGTTGAGAAAAACCCCTTCTTATCACATAAGGCCTCCCCTGGTTTCACCACTAGGTGGAGCGCCAGCCCCATTCAGCACGGCTGCACTCGGCCGTTCCCCTCTGCGGTCCTCCGCACCAGCAGGGGCACTCACGGGCCACATACATGCCTGGCAGGCTACGTTTGCCCCCGAGTGGGTACTACGCACAATAGCCAAGGGCTACAGACTCCAGTTTGCAGGGAAACCCCCATGTTTCAACGGAGTCATTTACTCTCAAACCGAGAGGAGTTCGGCCCATGTTTTAGAGGAGGAAATTTCCTCTCTATTACAAAAGGGGGCGATACGTGTGGTTCCCAGAGATCAAGCCCAACACGGCTTTTATTCTCGCTATTTCCTGATCCCAAAGAAGGACGGTTCCCTCCGTCCGATCTTGGATCTCAGAGTGTTGAACAAGCATTTGAGGCGGTACAACTTCAAAATGCTAACTTACAATACTCTTTCACGTTCAATACGTCAGAGCGATGGGTTCACATCAATCGATCTGAAAGATGCTTTCTTCCACATAGGCATCTATCCTCCCCACACGAAATTCCTTCGCTTCGCCCACCGCGGTGTTTGCTACGAATACACAGTTCTACCGTTCGGCCTCTCCCTAAGCCCACGGGTATTCTGTGTCTGTGTGGAGGCGGGCCTGGCCCCGTTAAGACTAACGGGGGTCAGAATACTGACTTATATGGACGATTGGCTAATCATTGCCAATTCGAGAGTCAGAGTCGTGAAAGACACGCAGTTAGTTTTGGCACAACTAGCTGCGCTTGGGTTCAGGGTAAACCCCCCAAGAGCAATTTCTCTCCTTCACAGAGTGTAACGTTCTTGGGGCTGGTGCTAAACTCTGTTTCGATGCTAGCCCGCCTGTCAGCGGACCGCATTGTATCCCTGCGGGACTGTCTCTCCCTGTTCAAACCGGGCTTAAGAGTACAGTACCGCACATGCCTCAGACTGCAAGAGCTGATGGCCTCAGCCTCGCAGGTTTTACCGCTGGGGTTACTGAGGATGAGGGGCTTTATGAGGTGGGTTTCATCACTACACCTCAGCACCGTACGCGATCTCCATCGCCGTCTCACAGTGACGCACGAGTGCGCGGCAGCTCTACGTCATTGGGAGAACACAGACTTTTATACTCAGGGAACCCCTCTCGGGATCGTTCTCATGAGAAAAGTCGTAACGACGGGGATGTGGCCAATCCAGCTGCGCTCAGCTCACATCAATTATCTGGAGCTCCTGACTATATGGATAGCTCTCAGATATTTTCTACCCCGCTTAAGGCGACGGCATGTGCTAGTACGTTGCGACAATACGACTGCTGTAGCATACGTCAATCGCCAGGGGGGCATGCGCTCTCTCCATCTCCACAGTCTAGCCCACAGACTGCTGGTATGGGGCAGCCATCACTTTCTGTCGTTACGTGCGACCCATGTTCCAGGCATTCTGAACACGGGCGCAGATCTGCTGTCAAGGGGAAACCCACTGTACAGGGAATGGCGACTGCATCCCCAGACTGTGGAAATGCTATGGCAGAGATTTGGCCACGCAGCCGTCGATCTCTTCACCTCACACGAAAACGCCCATTGTCGTATGTTCTTCTCGCTACGGGACAAGAACGCGCCTCTAGGCGTAGACGCACTAGCCCACCCTTGGCCCAATGTGCTTCTATATGCGTTTCCCCCCCTCGCTCTCATCTCTCCCACTCTAGCCAGAGTGAGAGAGCAGAGTTTGACACTGATCCTAATAGCGCCCAGGTGGGCGAAATCGCCGTGGCTGGCGGAGATAATTTCTCTCCTTTATGCACAGCCGTGCGCGCTCCCGTTACGCACGGACCTGCTGTCTCAGGCGAACGGGGAAATATATCACCCCTGCCCAGAGCGAATAGCTCTTTGGGCTTGGCCCGTGAAAAGCACAACCTCGACGCTTTAGGGCTCCCCCCTCGCGTGGTGGCAATCATTCAGAGCGCGAGAGCGTCTTCTACCAGATCACTTTATGACAATAAGTGGCAGGTATTTGAAAAGTGGTGTGCCTCCCGTCAGTCAGTGCCCTATCAGTGCTCTGTTTCTGACGTGCTGAGTTTTTTACAAAACCTGATGGATGAAGGAAAATCCTTTTCTACCATTAAGGTTTACCTGGCAGCTATCACTGCTTGTCATATGGGTTTCAATGACAATACAGTGGGGCAGCATCCCCTCGTGCGCAGGTTCATGAAGGGGGCTCACCGTTCTCTGCCTGTTGTTAAAAAGCTCATTCCCTCATGGGATTTATCACTGGTGCTGGAGGCTCTGTCCCAACGGCCATTCGAGCCTATACACGGAATAGAGTTAAAATTACTGTCTCTGAAGACAGTACTGCTGCTCGCATTAGCCTCTGCTAAGCGGGTCAGCGATCTCCATGCGCTCTCAGTACATCCCTCGTGCACAATATTCTCCCCTAATATGGATAAGGTTTTCCGTAAACCTAATCCTGCCTTTATGCCTAAAAGCTTCCCAGCTTTCACATGTGAGGTGTTGGAGCTTTCCGCTTTTCACCCACCGCCGTTCTCTTCTGAGGAAGAGCAAAGGCTACATATGCTGTGTCCTGTGCGTGTTCTCCACACGTATATAACAAGGACTAGGGCTTTCAGAAAGAGCAACCAGCTCTTTGTGGCCTGGGCCCCCGCCTGCAAAGGGAAAGCCATCTCTAAGCAGCGGCTGTCCTATTGGCTTGTGGAAGCTATTGTTATGGCATATGGTTCAAAGGGGGTATCGCCTCCCTCGGGCCTGAGGGCTCATTCTACGAGGGGCGTGGCTGCATCATGGGGCCTATTTCGTGGGGTCTCCATGCAGGAAATTTGTTCAGCCGCAGGCTGGGCTTCTCCACATACTTTTGTGAGGTTTTACCGTCTGGATGTTACCAGGACACCGGTAGCCCACTCAGTATTGGGGGTGAGCTCTGTGTGAGCCACTCACATCTCACTATGGGTGTAGTACTTCACACTGTTCCCGGACCCCAGTTACTACACTGGACAGTGGATTGTGTTTTGTACTTGCCTACAGGGGATGCGCTAGGCACCACCCTCCCGCTAGGGAGGGAGGCCTCCCTTGCTGGCTTGACAGCGTCTCAGCTGTGAGCATATGGCAATCCGGGAGTTGTCCAAATCTCCCATAGGTGGATCTCGAAACAAGATGATGAAAGAGAACTTTAGGTTACTGTCGTAACCCCGGTTCTCTGAAACATCGAGTGGAGAGATCCACCAACATTGCCCTGCTTGCTGTGCGCGAGAAGCGAATATGTTCACTGAGGAGTAGTAGCATTACAGTGTCATATATGCTCGTACAAGGAGGGCGGAGCCTCCTTCGCATTTGACACGCTACTGTCTGTCAGGGCCAGACTTGGTGCAATTGGATGCTTCTGTGGTGGTCATGACCGGACGTCATTCCCATAGGTGGATCTCTCCACTCGATGTTTCAGAGAACCGGGGTTACGACAGTAACCTAAAGTTACAACTAAGCGCACATATTGGTGATCTGTAACTTCAGATTAAGATAACCTAAACTAGTTGGTGTCATATAGCTCATGGTAGTAGTGATAGCTATATTTTAGTTATTATTATTATTATTTAAGATATATTTTAGTTTCGTATCATTTATAAATACTTGGCTATGTGGAATCTCAGCCAGAACTCATTCCGGCTACCTCAAGTGACAGGCAGAGGTCACCCGCTACCCACTGCTAAGGCGCCATAGGCATAATCTATAGGAGGGATGATTTAAAGCACGGCAAAAAAAAAATATATAGCCTATACAGCAGGCCTACAAACGGCGTCGCTCATAAAATAATAATGAACATGTAAATTTAGCTTAATTTATCCCAGGTTTTTCTTTTCATCGACTTTTCGACACAAAAAATGTTCACTGGGAAATTTCGGTCAGTAGAAAATGTATTTCACTAGATGCAATAGGCTCTCTGAAAAAAGTGATTGATATATTCTCATCTTGAATAGAATCGCTTGGAATCATTCTATTGGGCAATTTTTTTTATTAAAAGCATAAACGTAATCGTACATGGGAAATTTTACATGGGCAATGCCAATAAATAACTCTTGCATTATATTTGGCCAAATAGAAGTTCAATATTCCTGCTCCAAACGTGGAGAGCAAAATCATGTCAAGCAACTCGTGGAAGAATTTTGAGAAACTTAATACTAACGAGGCAAAATGTCTTTTAATTTCGTTTTTTTATTTATAAAATGTTTTCAATTTCAGAGAAAAGAATAGGCTACTATAATTGCGACGTCAATGACTAGTCTACCACCAGGGGGCAACCGTGGATAGAGACAAGGGGTAGCCAAATAATGAACGCAAACCCCGGATTCTGCAGAAATACGGCCCAGCTATAATTGCAAAACGAGCTGGAATTCTTAGAGCAAGTTACAAGTATATTAGATACCTTCGCTTTTCTTACCAACTCATAGCCTACAGCTAAATGTCCCTCATTTCACAATGCTAGCGTATACTGATGTGTCTTGGTGGAGATATGTTTGCCATCATATCAAGTTATTGTATTTATACCATAACATTTACTGAGGCTATATAATGAGGGCCTATTACTCACATTCTCAGTTCTTGCAGCAAAAACCTAGATTTTTGATTCACAATTTCAACCACTGCTATAAATTTTTTTTTCTAAAGCTACAGTAAAGCCCAATAAATACAACTGAATTACGCCCTACAAAAACAGAAGGCTATATTTCGGACATTTCAATGTATTATGTGTAGGCTACCAGAGTTGAAAAATACATCTCTTAAAATAGATTTACTTTCACCCAAATGTAATAGCTAACTGCGTCTGTCCGTTCTATATAAACTGCGCAATCCCATCGCTGTCAGAAGTTGCTGGTAGCCTACACTGGTGAACGGGTATAGTGGCACAACCTTGAGCTTGAAATATGAATTCTTGATACGTACGGTATTTAATAATAGCGACTTTTATTGTTGAAATATATTCCACCACATGATTCTGTAAATAATACAAAGTTTTGGGCTAGCATATATAGCCTATGTTTTATTATTTCCGCATCCTGTTATGACGCTGCAAGGGTTTTTACGTAATTGACAAGTCTTTTAGCGGTGGTAGCCTACTATGAACATATTATTCATGGTTTTTAATTTACTTTTATTTTATTTATCTGTTATCAGACGCCAGTCAAACGTCCACATAGGAAGATACAATGTAAGCTATGTTATGTCTATTTGACATCAATGTTACAAATGTATCTGACAGATCTGTTAGGCTACTGGTGAGAATAAATAATTTGCTGCAGTCCCTGTGTCCTGGTCCATCATGTCTATATGCCTGCACCAGCCCTAAGACACATTCAGCAGTGCAAGTGTAACTTTATTACTGATTTTCATCACATTCTTGAGAAGCCACAGCAGCCATTATACCTACCCTGGCTACCCTGGTGATGCTTCTTATTTCTAGACATTTGGAATGTCGCCCGTGTCTTGCAAGACACCCCATTTTTACAAGAATTATACAGGTTCAACGTAGCATTCTAGAATCACAGGACTTTCAGAGGTCTACCTTGATACGGGTTCATCCCATGTTGGATATCAATCAGGAATGTGTAGCCAGATCATATTTGCCCTTCAAGTGTACTGCATCTCAAAATGCACTTTGAGAAATTCACCAAACTCAGTCTTTAACATTGAGATCAGCTCAGGCAAATACAATGGTCAACCTACTTCCTTTCACATTACACCTAAACAACTGTGCAAATTAAACCCCCATTCCGCCCAACCCCACCGCTGGAGTGCTATACCTAAGTTTGAGTGCTGTACATATACATTTGTTAATTTATTTTCCCCTTCAAGGCAGGAGATTAGAGGTTGCCAGCTTCCTGTCTGTCTTTGCTCTAAGGTAGTCGAGTCCAGTGTAATCACCTCCAAGGCCTTAACTGCACTGAGTAATATACAGGTGCAGCTCAAAAAATTTGAATATCGTGAGAAAGTTCAATATTTTTTGTCACTCATTTCAGAAAGTGAAACTCATATATTATATAGATTCATTACACATAGAGTGAAATATTTCAAGCCTTTATTTCTTGTAATTTTGATGATTATGGCTTACAGCGAATGAAAACCCAAATTCAGTGTCTCAGAAAATTAGAATATTGTGGAAAAGTTCAATATTGGAAACTCATGGTGTCACACTAAACAGCTAATTTAATCAAAACACCTGCAAAGGTTTCCTGAGCCTTTAAATGGTCTCTCAGTCTGGTTCAGTAGGCTACACAATCATGGGGAAGACTGCTGACTTGACAGATGTCCAGAAGACAGTCATTGACACCCTCCACAAGGAGGGTAAGCCACAAAAGGTAATTGCTAAAGAAGCTGGTTGTTCACAGAGTGCTGTATCCAAGCATATTCATAGAAAGTTGAAGGAAAAAGTGTGGTCGGAAAAGGTGCACAAGCAACAGGGATAACCGCAGCCTTGAGAGGATTGTCAAGCAAAGTCCATTCAAGAATTTGGGGGAGCTTCACAAGGAGTGGACTGAGGCTGGAGTCAGTGCATCAAGAGCCACCACACACAGACGAATCCAGGACATGGGCTACAAATGTCGCATTCCTCGTGTCAAGCCACTCCTGAACCAGAGACAACGTCAGAAGCGTCTTACCTGGGCTAAGGTGAAAAAGAACTGGACTGTTGCTCAGTGGTCCAAAGTCCTCTATTCAGATGAAAGTAAATTTTGCATTTATTTTGGAAATCAAGGTCCCAGAGTCTGGAGGAAGAGTGGAGAGGCACAGAATCCACATTGCTTGAAGTCCAGTGTGAAGTTTCCACATTCAGTGATGATTTAGGGTGCCATGTCATCTGCTGGTGTTGGTCCACTGTGTTTTCTGAAGTCCACAGTCAATGCAGCCATCTACCAGGAAATTTTAGAGCACTTCATTCTTCCTTCTGCTGACAAGCTTTATGGAGATGCTGATTTCATTTTCCAGCAGGACTTGGCACCTGCCCACACTGCCAAAAGTACCAAAAGCTGGTTCAATGACCATGGTATTACTGTGCTTGATTGGCCAGCAAACTCGCCAAAAAAGAGAATCTATGGGGTATTGTCAAGAGGAAGATGAGAGACACCAGACCCAACAATGCAGACGACCTGAAGGCCGCTATCAAAGCAACCTGGGCTTCCATTACACCTCAGCAGTGCCGCAGGCTGATCGCCTCCATGCCACACCGCATTGATGCAGTAATTCATGCAAAAGGAGCCCCAACCAAGTATTGAGTGCATAGAAATGAACATACTTTTCAGAAGGCTGACATTTCTGTTTCAAATATCATTTTTTATTTATCTTATGTAATATTCTAATTTTCTGAGACACTGAATTTGGGTTTTCATTAGCTGTAAGCCATAATCATCAAAATTACAAGAAATAAAGGCTTGAAATATTTCACTCTGTGTAATGAATCTATATAATATATGAGTTTCACTTTCTGACATGAGTGACAAAAAATATTGAACTTTTTCACAATATTCAAATTTTTTGAGCTGCACCTGTATGTGGATCAGTTGCTCTACATCAATGACCCAGCAGTGTATTACAATGTCTTCCCTATGTGGACCCTGGGTTGAGGAGTCTTGAATCACATACACCCAGCTAGTTAACAACAGGGAGGAAAGCCACCTTCAAACACACACATCGGATATTTTTAATTATTTGTACATTTATTTTCAGGGGGAAATATATTCATAAATACATTTATTAATATTATTATAAATTAATATAAATGGAGTGCCACCCTCTCCCACCACCCAGACATCACCTACCTGTTTAAGTTTTTATTGTAATTTGTTTTTATAATACAAAAGCAATAGTACTATTTGGTAGAACTTTGGGTTTTATAATTCCCTGGCCACGAGATAAATTCTCGATCTGCATTTTTTTTCTCGAGAATATTTGTGCTATAAGCGTCATAAGTAGGGACTATTTTTTCTTTACATCTGTGGAGGTAATAGTTTTTGAAGATTATACTCAGTGGCCACACGTTCTGTGTTCTAGGAACCAGTAGCAAGACGTTGAGCTCTTACTAAATTTTATTTGATTTAATTTAATCTCTCAAGAAATTGTTATTGGATGTTATCCTAGCCCACCTACTGTATATAGGAAACACAATCAACAGAGTGTTTTGCTCTTCTTCTATCTTCTACTGAAAATGTATATTTTGGTTTGCTAAATATTATGTCCCTATCCAACAAATCTTGTATTTGTTCTGTTGGAAATAAAGTAACGTGTGTTAAGCAGACATTTCTTACGTTTATAACAAGCCAATAAAAAAATAAAACCTAAATTAAAAAATCTAGGTTTTTGCTGCAAGAACTGAGAATGTGAGTAATATGCCTACATTATATAGCCTAAGTAAATGTTATGGCATAAATACAATAGCTTAATATGATGGCATAAATCAGTATACGCTCGACTTGTGAAATGAGAGACGTTTAGCCGTAGGCGGTAAGAAAAGCGAAGGTGTCTATACTTGCAACTTGCTCTAAGAATTCCAGCTCGTTTTGTAGTTATAGCTGGGCTATATTTCTGCAGAATCCGATGTCCTGGAATAACAAAACTATGGGTTTGCGTTCATTATTAGGCTACCCCTTGTCCCTATCCACAGTTGCCCCCTAGTAGTGGTAGACTAGTCATTGACGTCGCAATTATAGTAGCCTATTCTTTTCTCTGAAATTCATTTACAACTTGACATTTTGCCTCGTTAGTATTAAGTTTCTCAAGATTCTTCCACACGTTGCTTGACATGATTTTGCTCTCCACGTTTGGAGCAGGAATATTGAACTTCTATTTCCTGTGCGTGCGCTAGCAACATTCCGTGCTTTTAAGTGCAATCAGTTACAGAGTTCTCACTTGTCAATAAGCAGTCATGAGTAGGCGTCAGTGTTTTCAAATTGTGGATACTGCATTTTGGAAATAAACTTCATATATTGATTATTTTATTGTACTTAATTAGGCCAAATATAATGCAGTTATTTATCGGCATTGCCCATGTTAAATTTCCCATGTACGATTACCTATTACGTTTGTGCTTTTAATAAATTGCCGAATAGAATGAATCCAAGTGATTCTATTCAAGATGAGAATATATCAATCCCTTTTTTCAAATAGCATCCAGTGTGTTCCACAAGCGACGGATAGGGCATTACACTTTTCCAGCCGGATACGTTTTTTAACAGGAGCCAATGATGCCCACTGATGTTTCGTTGCAACAGGCTAATACATTTTTCTACTGACCAAAATTTCCCAGTGAACATTTTTGTGTAGAAAAGTCGGTGAAATCACAGTGAAACACGTCCCACGTCGAGGTGAAAAACTGGCTAAAGTGACCTCTAGCGGGTGACCTCTGCTGGTCAAGCTGGTAGCTTGAGGTAGTTCTGGCTGAGCTTCCACATAGCCAAGTATTTATAAATGATACGAAACTAAAACATATCTTAAATAATAATAATAATAACTAAAATATAGCTATCACTACTACCCTAGGCTACATATCACACTAACTAGTTCACGTTATCTTAATCTGAAGTTACAGATCACCAATATGTGCGCTTAGTTCTCCCTAACAACACGTTGCATAGGCTTACTTTTATCATTACTTTTTTACACTTCACTTCCGGTCTGTCCACCGTTCTTCATTATTCAATTCAAAAATAAAAAATACAAAAAGGAATTTCCAAAAACCAAAATTGGACTGTTTTTTAAATTTGGTTTTCTCGTTTTTCGATTCTGACAACAAAAAACGGCTCAGTTTTTGGTTTTGAAACAAAAAACAGATTTACTGCGTTTTTCGATTTTCGTTATAAAGGAATTACCAATTATACGATGATGAAATTTATGTTTGATTTTCAACTTTCAAGCTCAATTCTGACATTTCCCCGCCAGTTTTCGGTAGCTTCCGCATTTTCGCTAACTGCACAGTCATTATGAGTGCATTAGAACATATGCCACTGAGATAGCCTATAGGAGATGGCAATAAATTTGTCATGTGCAAACATTGCATCGCAACAGTTTTGTGGACAAAATGTAATAAATTGACTAAACGTAATACATTGACTGCCTTAAGGCCACTCATTGTTATCATGTTTTTCATCACATATTATATGGAGCGATCTATGAAGTGTCTACCCAGCAAACACAGAACGTTCCCCTAACGTTCGCATATGGTTCCCCTTTGGTTATTTTTGGGGAACCATTTCACAACATTCTGGGAACATTCAGTTTAAGTTAACAACGTACCCAAAACGTTCTGGGGACTAAAAACATAACGTTCTTTCATGGTTCCATGATACCTTACACAGAACTTTCGCGTAAGGTTGTTTTTAGGTTTAATTCTTCCATAACTAAACTAACTTTCCCAGAACGATGCATCGAGGTTTTTTCTGTTAAACTTTTGAAATGCAGTGTATTTTTCCTATATTATATACATATATATAATAGGCCTACACTGTTAGCAATTGATGTCATTTTTACAATAAATTTCACAACAATGCACTGTATTCATGTTGACAATGCATGACGGGTAATTTATAAACTCCTCAAAAAAAGTTCGGAAACATTATTTCGGTCGATTATTCCTCCCCTTTAATAATACCAATTGGTATTGTATTTTATATCGTTGGAAAGCCTGATTAGTCACCTTTACAACGAGGTACAACTTGTAAGGATCGTGCATTCGTGGAATGAGCAACACAGCTAACCGTGTGGGTAGCGGCCCAAAAAAATGTGCCAAAATCCCCTGCAATATTCTTCTGTTGGTATTCACTCTCGTTTTGAGTTGCTTGGTGGACTGGATGATTGCACTCTCCCACAGTAATAAGGAAAAAACAACACATATTGGCCATTTTTACACTTTATTCATTTTACACTGTCAGGGACCTCAGTAGCGTGTGGAAGATCCATACGCAGCCACAACAGCTTGGCACCTCCTCCTCATGCTGGTCACCAGCCTGGTCACACACTGCTGTGGGATGGCATCCCATTCCATCCCACTGGCATACACCTGCCAGCACTTGAAGCTCAAAACGAGAGTGAATACCAACAGAAGAATATTGCAGGGGATTTTGGCACATTTTTTTGGGCCGCTACCCACACGGTTAGCTGTGTTGCTCATTCCACGAATGCATGATCCTTACAAGTTGTACCTTGTTGTAAAGGTGACTAATCAGGCTTTCCAACGATATAAAATACAATACCAATTGGTATTATTAAAGGGGAGGAATAATCGACCGAAATAACGTTTCCAAACTTTTTTTGAGGAGTTTAGACAGTCCTGTAACACTATTGTAACTAATCGAAGCGGGATTTTACAGCCACCGAGTAGCATTGTGGGATCGCTGCTGTCTGAATTTTGAATTTAACGTGCGCGCCGTGGCTAAGTTGGGCGAACGATCCAAGAGAGGACTCAGGAGTCTGCCATCATGTACTCTGACCGCAACGAGGAACTGCAATCTGAGGTAAGTAACATGGGATATATTACTGCTTAATAATTAATATCATTACTTATGAGTTGCATGTGGTTGCATGGGGCCCCTGGCTGTAATTCAAACAGGGGCCCTTCCATCAAAATGATTACTCGTGTAAGTAAACACGAAATTCTATGGAATTGAATTGTAATTATATAGAGTTTCATCCACATACTTATTATAATTAGATCATACGTTTACGGACGTTTGTCTCATGGCGAAGTCATCAATGAAGTCTGTAAGCTCACTGAGCTTCAATATTTAATTTTCAATACTCATAAGAGAGAGCAGTAGATAAATCAGCATGTGAAACATGTGTAACCCTCTCACTCGAAACCGGAAATGTTTTTCAGTTGTATAAGTGTGTTTATGTTTTGAATTTTCCAAACATGCATCATTTTCTTAACACAACTGTTGTTGACTAAAGGACAGCATAGGTTTCGAGTGTCATGCTTGCGAGGCTTAGCTGCTAGCCAAGTTGAATGCAACCAAGAGACGGGCGGGACGAAAAAAACACTTTGTTTATTTCGCCCCGCTCAGTATTTTTTTTTGCCCCGCAGCAGCTTACAATGTATTATTTTGGTGTAATTTGTAGAGCAGTCTCCGTCAGTAGCATGCTGAAAGCAGCTGACATTTATTGGACAAAGTCCTAAAGTACCCTGACGTCAAAAAGCACACTCAATGGTTCTAAATATTTTCTCCATTCATTTTTGCCATAGGGCTTATCATAAATAGATCGCAACAAGTATCATAAATGGTAGAGAGACACCTCCCTAACAAAATACCAGGGTCAGTTTTTTTATATTTGGAACACAGTTCTTATTTTAAGTGATTTAGCCTAAATAATGTCCCATTATAAGCCTTTCAACCAGTTATGGATTTGAACCCACAATTAAAAGGTAATTCATGGCAGGGTTAAACAATTAATTAAAATAAGAAATACATAGACACAATAGATATGATATATGCACGACAATACATCGATGTCTACAGATATATAGACCGTTTCATGTTGTGAGGCAAAATTTTATTAATTATGCAACATTATGCTCTTGACACATGGTTGATTTTCATGGATTTTAAACTTATTCATTGACACGTCACTAACGTGGCATTTTGGCTGACAGTACATTTGTTGAAAGGAATGAGCATAAAAAACAACAAGACATAGATAAGACTGCTAAAGCACACTTTTTCGTCAGGTGCTTTTTTCGTCCCGATTCAGTGTATATTTCGTCCCGCACGGCAGGGACGATAGATACATTGCACTCATCCGGTTTGCGGCCAATTTATATCTGACTCGTTTATGCTGGAAACAAAATTCCTGTTGCTATTAGTGAGGGACACAGACATGTTGTTTATCAGAAAATATATCTCTACTGACTTTATAGTAAACCGGATGAATGTAAAAAGTGTTTATTTCGTCCCGGTTCTCCCTACATGACATTTTTTGCATACTGCATGTCACTAAACAGTAAGTTATGCTGTTACAGGATACAGTATGCTAGTACACAGGATACAGTATATAGGGCTCTGCTTCAGACGCAGCTAATGTCTGGCTAAGTTTTTAGCTATGGCTTCAGACGCCATCAGAGAGGGTCGGAGGAGCAGAGCAGGTGCAGCCACTCTGTAAGCTGTCTGTGTGACAAATAAACTGATCACAGTGAGTGCTAGCTTTCGTTTGTTTCAGTGACATTAGCTAATGTTAGGGCAGGGGAGCATTAGCTTGGACAGGCACTTCCTAATGCGCATATACTTTCTCCTCCCCCCCAGGACCAAGCTGCGCACTATGGGGGATCGGGCATTCTGCTCGGCCGCTCCTCATATCTGGAATACTCTCCCTGACCACCTAAGGGTACCACAAACTGTTGATGCTTTTAAAAAAGGACTAAAAACCTTCCTTTTTAATAGAGCCTTTTCTTTTTAGTAGTGATTCGGTGCATTTGTGTGAAATTGAAATTGTATTGTTCTCTGACACATGCCCACAAACACATACTCACACTCTCTCAAACACACTCTCTTACACTTCATCTTGTATTTTTAGAAATTGTTTGAAATAGTATTGTTTTGAAATTGAAATTATATTGCAGTATTGCACTGTTTTGAAATATGCTGTATTGTAGCATTGAAATTTGATTGTTGTATTGTAGTTGAAACAGTATTGTATTTCTGTTATTTTATTTTATTTTATTTGACTTGTGATTTGTGGCTTGATGATGTATCTTATTGTATGTTTTAATCTCGGCTGCATTGATTTTTAACTGTATTGCTTATGCCCTTGTTTTTTTCTTTTTTATTTGTTTTTACTTATCTATTTTTAAATCTGTAGCACTTTGAGATTTGTTTCAAATGTAAAGTGCTTTATAAATAAAATGTATTATTATTATTATTATATAACGTTAGCCGGACTGCGAGACAATTTTATTGGTCGAACAGGCACGGTATTAGGCTTGGGCTATTAACATTATTGCATTGATTACAGGTGTTACAGGACAGGCTAATTGTATTTTGTCTGCTGCGTAGTAACGTTAGACGGGAGCTATAACTTACTGAAGATAGTGGTCGTGTGCAAATCCGCGCACTTGCCTAATTGAATGTGCCTGCTGAGTATAACGTTCGTCTTCTTTTTTTGCTGATATTATGTCCCATTATGGAGGATATTTTTCACATACTGCATGTCACTAAACACTATACAGTATGCTGGTACACAGGACGCAGTATATAGGGCTCTGCTTCGGACGCAGCCTGGCTAAGTTAATTTAGCTATGGACTTTAGATGCAATCAGAGAGGGTCGGTGGAGCAGGTGCAGCCTCTCGGTAAGCTGTCTGTATCTAAAATAAACTGCACGTGCGCACCATAAACCAATAGCATGGTTATTTAAAAATAAATATTTTCAGTATATTAGCTGGCTACCTATTTAAAATAAAATATTTTAAATATTTTATTTACTTTCTGAGAAAGTTAAATGTGTTTTTCTGGCCAGCTCTCACTGTCCTCCACCGTCTTCAGAGAAGAAAGTTGTATTAGTATTTTCAGAGCAACATTAATGTAGCAAACTATCGATCCTTCTGTCAATATATGTAAATACAGTGCATATAATAGATTTTTTTCATTATTAGGTATGGTTTTAGACCCCTTTCTGACCTCTTGTCACTCTTGTCTTTTTTCTGAAGATGTTCCATTGCAAGTTTAGCATGTGGGTGAAAGGACCAATTTGGGTTTTAATAGCCTACATTTGTTATGCATCACTATACATTGGAAGATAGGCATTTAACCTTTTGTATACCTAGATACTAAATTAGGCCTTTCAATAAGGTAGACAGCCCACTCTTGTTTCAGCATCTTGACAATCACATATAGGGCAGTAGAGTGAAATGTATATAAACTGTGTATTTTTGCTCATGGGGTAGAGTTATCCTAAGGAGACACTATGCTGTGTATTCTGGGTACTCTCTTCAGCTGAATAAAACTCAGACAAACTTATCGCTGCCTGGTGGAATACTTTGATTTCTTTATTAAACAGAAGAATTTCCACAACATTATTTGGCGTCACAAACAGGATGGTTAACTCCGCCGCCGGCCGTCTGCAGTGATCCGAAGGTTAATCCGTCGTCGGAGGTTCTTAGAGAGCCTAGGGGAAATCTCCTCCTTACCAAACTAAGGAACGGAGCCCGGCCTGAGGACACTGCGGGAGACAGGCGACGGATACACCATCCACGAACAAAACTCAGGTCGCGATTGGTTTCTCAGACTTGAGATGAGTAAAGCAGGCCTGCAAAGTTTTTTTAATGAAAACAAACTGGACCGGATTTGAGAGGTTCAGAGAACCAGAATTGTGAGGTTCTATAAGAATTCTTAGATTAAACCGGGCTTGAGATGTTCTGAGAAAAAGCATGCATAATAATTAGGACAAAGTATTTAGAAAGAAATTTTAAACAAAATTGTTGCTTCTTGTCCTTTTGATGGTTATTTGTGTTGTATGTCTAAGTCTTATTAATCAAAGTATTTTTGTGTCTGTGTGTTTGGGAGGTAAGAGTAGTAAGGAGGTGAGCCAAAGGGACCCGATACGAACCGGACCGGCAAAACATATGTGTAACAAATGGGGACATAGTGTCTTGACTCAGATATCATTATGGAGAAAACTAACAAATTCCCTGCAGAAGGCACACTTGCTGAGAGGCAGACAATGCTGAGAAATGGTGTACAGCCATGCGAGAATTGGATCATCTGTATCAACCATCTGCGCAATAACTGGAAATGGTATTTCTAAGGTTTTTTAAACTTAAATGGAGTGCTGTAAGGGGAGCGTTCAAGACGGAAGTAAATCGAGAGGAAGGAGAGTTTAAAGACCAACTGGATGAACTATGTGAGGCGGTGAAAAGACTGTATCCAAACCGAACAGACTGGGGGCGAATACAAGAGACAAGACAGAACTAGGGATGCAAATTTTAAGGAATTTCCTTTATCGATAGTTGTTAACCTTAACAGACAATCGTCGATTAATTGATAACATAAAAGCTAAATATAGCTTATGATAGACAGAATACAAAATGCATGTTATATTCCTCAATCAAAGATTTATTGTAACATTTGAGAAACAGGCATTATTGTAGCATAACAAAAATAGAATATGAAGGCGTGTATAGGCTACTTTAACAAAAACTGTTGCTCCTCTAGGCACTTGCAGCATTAACATAATCGCTCGACAGATAAACTAGTAGACCTAGCCTAGAACAGTCAACTTAAAACATAGGCTATTATGTTTTGAATAGGCTCCGCATATGCATACTAGATAGACCTACGTATTTTTATTCAAGAACATTTAAGCATATCTACGTGGTCGGGAGTGAGTCGTGTGCGCAGCCTGTTTATTAGCTCTCAAAATCCCTCACCGTCAACGGTGCTTATTGCCATCATGTCCTTTTCAACCATGTTGCATACCCTCTGAGTAATAGCCTACTCTCCGCTCGTCTATCGTCACACACCCTCTTTGGCAACACTGAGGTGATGGTAGGTCGCGATCCACTTTGCCCTGGCAGCACGGTTGGATGTACGTTTTTCAGGTGTTAGGCTACATTAACGAAGTAGTTATACTTCAAAACAGCACCACAGGTATTGCAATGTATTGCAAACCACAGGCGCTCTCGCGTGGAGACCTTAAATCACGATTACATTTCACACAAAAACTCCCATTGAAACAAGACCGCAGATTGTTCAGTTAATCGTTTAATTGGAAATCTTATCGATTAAATTATTAGCAATTAATTGATAGTCAATTAATTGTTAACATCCCTAGACAGAACAGTGGTGAAACGTGCGACGAGGACCGCGCACAGATGGAAGATGTTTTTGAAAAGCATTCCAGTCTTGACAAAGAGGCTGCTGAGGAATCATACAATAATCTTTTGCTTTTGAAAACTTCTCTTGTGGGCAGCCTGCTGCCGGATTTTTAAAAAGACGACTACAACAACATGTATTTGTTGGGAAAACCAGGGTCTGGAATTTCTTTGGTCGCATGTAAAACATGCAGAGAGACAGACTCAAGGTAAACAACTAAAGAAGGATATACAACTGCAAGGGCCAGCTGCTGTACTACCAAGATGGGCGAGGGGAAAAACAGAATAGAAAAGGCTGCGGAGGTGGGCAAGGAGGCCGTGGACAAGGTGGACAGTGGAACGGGGGACAACAGAACAACGCTGGATGGCAAACTTCTCCGAACACAAAGTGTTATGCCTGCCAGGGCTTTGGGCACATTGCTCGCAATTGCCCGAATAATAACAATTCAATGAACAATTAGCCAGTGCCCCAAGGCAACAAGACTGACCTTACCCACCGCCGCCAAACATGAGTGTGGGTTTCCCAAGACAGAATCAGGAATAGGACGAGGTGGAGACAGAGGAAGTTAGCAGCAAGGGACAGTTTATTAAGGCATCGCAGACCCCAGAAGAATCCCCCACAACACACCTCAGGGTCATGGGTGAGTCGATTCCATTTTTAGTTGATTCTGGTGCATTTAATGCATGAATTCAAGATTTTCCTAATGTTCCGATGTCATCTAACAAATTTCAAACAGTGGGTGCATCTGGTATTCCGTGCATGAAAACGCTCTCAGGGCCCCTGGAAGTTGAAACTCCAGGGCGAATATTTACACATAGATTTCTGTTGTCTCAAAATTGCCCAGTAAATTTGTTAGGACGTGATATCATGTGTAAATTACACAGTGTGAATATACAGTGTGGTGCCGACGGCATAACTGTCCATGCACTAATGGCAGGAATCTATGCACTCGACTCTGTAGTAAAAGATTCATTGTATGCATGGAATTTAGATGAAAATGAGATGGCCACTGAATTACGGAACATAGTGACCCCGCATGTGGATGTACTGATGCAGTTACATTGTACTGCACACTACTCACCCCTGACTAGAGACAACTCATATGAATGTAGATGGAACTTAGAAACTTTAGGTTATTGTCGTAAACCCGGTTCTCTGAAACATCGAGTGGAGAGATCCACCTATGGGAATGACATCCGGTCATGACCACCGCAGAAGCATCCAATTGCACCACGTCTGGCCCTGACAGACAGTAGCGTGTCCAATGCAAAGGACGCTCACGCCCTCCTTGTATGACCATATAGGACACTGCAACGCTAATTCTCTTCAGTGAACATATTCGCTTCTCACGCGCAGCAAGCAGGGCAATGTTGGTGGATCTCTCCACTTGATGTTTCAGAGAATCGGGGTTACGACCGTAACCTAAAGTTCTCTTTCATCATCTTATTTCGAGATTCACCTATGGGAGATTTGGACAACTCCCGGATTGCCATATACTCACAGCTGAGACGCTGTCAAGCCAGCAAGGGAGGCCTCCCTCCCTAACGGGAGGGTGGTGCCTAGCGCATCCCGTGTAGGCTAGTACAAAACACAGTCCACTGTCCAGTGTAGTAACTGGGGTCCGGGAACAGTGTGAAGTACTACACCCGTAGTGAGATGTGTGTGGCTCACACAGAGCTCACCCCCAACACTGAGTGGGCTACCGGTGTCCTGATAACATCCAGACGGTAAAACCTCATAAAAGTATGTGGAGAAGCTCAGCCTGTGGCTGAACAGATTTCCTGCATGGAGACCCCACAAAATAGGGCCCACGATTCAGACACGCCCCTCGTAGAATGAGCCCTCAGACCCGAGGGAGGTGATACCCCCTTTGAACCATATGCCATAACAATAGCTTCCACAAGCCAATGGGACAGCCGCTGCTTAGAGATGGCTTTCCCTTTGCAGGTGTGGGCCTAGGCCACAAAGAGCTGGTTACTCTTTCTGAAAGCCATAGTCCCTGTTATATACGTGTGGAGAACACGCACAGGACAAAGCATATGTAGCCTTTGCTCTTCCTCAGAAGAAAACGGCGGTGGGTGAAAAGCGGAAAGCTCCAACACCTCACATGTGAAAGCTGGAAAGCTTTTAGGCATAAAGGCAGGATTAGGTTTAAGGAAAACCTTATCCATATTAGGGGAGAATATTGCGCACAAGGGATGCACTGAGAGCGCGTGGAGATCACTGACCCGCTTCGCAGAGGCTAATGCGAGCAGCAGTGCTGTCTTCAGAGACAGTCATTTAAACTCTATTCCATGTACAGGCTCGAATGGTCGTTGGGACAGAGCCTCCAGCACCAGTGATAAATCCCATGAGGGAATGAGCTTTTTAACAACAGGCAGAGAACGGCGAGCCCCCTTCATGAACCTGCGCACGAGGGGATGCTGCCCCACTGTATTGTCATTGAAACCCATATGACAAGCAGTGATAACTGCCAGGTAGACCTTAATGGTAGAAAAGGATTTCCCTTCATCCATCAGGTTTTGTAAAAAGCGCAGCACATCAGAAACAGAGCACTGATAGGGCACTGACTGACGGGAGGCACACCACTTTTCAAATACTTGCCACTTATAGTCATAAAGTGATCTGGTAGAAGACGCTCTCGCGCTCTGAATGGTTGCCACCATGCGAGGGGGGAGCCCTAAAGCGTCGAGGTTGTACCTTTCACGGGCCAAGCCCAAAGAACTATTCACTCTGGGCAGGGGTGGTATATTTCCCCGTTCGCCTGAGACAGCAGGTCCGTACGTAATGAGAGTGCGCACGGCTGTGCATAAAGGAGAGGAATTATCTGGGCGCTATTAGGATCAGTGTCAAACTCTGCTCTCACTCTGGCTAGAGTGGGACAGATGAGAGCGAGGGGGGGAAATGCATATAGAAGCACATTGGGCCAAGGGTGGGCTAGTGCATCTACGCCTAGAGGCACGTTCTTGGTTCCCTGAGTATAAAAGTCTGTGTTCTCCCAATGACGTAGAGCTGCCGCGCACTCGTGCGTCACTGTGAGACGGCGATGGAGATTGCATACGGGGCTGAGGTGTAGTGATGAAACCCACCTCATAAAGCCCCTTATCCTCAGTAACTCCAGTGGTAAAACCTGCGAGGCTGAGGGCATCAGCCCTTGCAGTCTGAGGCATGTGCGGTACTGTACTCTTAAGCCCGGTTTGAACAGAGAGAGACAGTCCCGCAGGGATACAATGCGGTCCGCTGACAGGCGGGCTAGCATCGAAACAGGGTTTTAGCACCAGCCCCAAGAACGTTACACTCTGAGAAGGAGAGAAATTGCTCTTGGGGAGGTTTACCCTGAACCCGAGCGCAGCTAGTTGTGCCAGAACTAATTGCGTGTCTCCCATGACTCTGACTCTCGAATTGGCAATGATTAGCCAATCGTCCATATAAGTCAGTATTCTGACCCCCGTTAGTCTTAACGGGGCCAGACCCGCCTCCACACAGACACAGAACACCCGTGGGCTTAGGGAGAGACCGAACGGTAGAACTGTGTATTCATAGCAAACGCCACGGTGGGCGAAGCAAAGGAACTTTGTGTGGGGAGGATAGATGCCTATGTGGAAGAAATCATCTTTCAGATCGATTGATGTGAACCAATCGCTCTGACGTATTGAACGTAAAAGAGTATTGTAAGTTAGCATTTTGAAGTTGTACCGTCTCAAATGTTTGTTCAACACTCTGAGATCCAAGATAGGACGGAGGGAACCGTCCTTCTTTGCGACCAGGAAATAGCGAGAATAAAAGCCGTGTTGGGCTTCATCTCTGGGAACCACACGTATCGCCCCTTTTTGTAATAGAGAGGAAATTTCCTCCTCTAAAACATGGGCCGAACTCCTCTCGGTTTGAGAGTAAATGACATCGTTGAAACATGGGGATTTCCCTGCAAACTGGAGTCTGTAGCCCTTGGATATTGTGCGTAGTACCCAGTCGGGGGGTAACGTCACCTGCCAGTCTGGTATGTGGTTTGTGAGTGCCCCTGCTGGTGCTCCCGCAGAGGGGAACAGCCGGGTGCGGCCGTGCTGAATAGGGCTGGCGCTCCACCTAGTGGTGAAACCAGGGGAGGCGTTATGTGATAAGAAGGGGTTTTTCTCAACACATTTATTTGTTTTTTTGCCTTTCAGGGCGGGAGCCTTTATTAGAAATGACCTGGTGTTCTTTTGTACACTGAATGTGGGTAACACTGCTTGTGTACTGGAACAGAGACTGAAGCTGGGGGGCACGTGAACTCCAACAGGTGCCCTGACCGCAGCGAACAAGGGAGTCTCCTTCTCTTCATGGGGGGAAGAGAGGGGGTTAACCCTGTGTCCAAGGGGCTGGCTGCCCCAGAACATGGACTTAGCCCCCCAATAGCGGTAGTGTCAGGCTTCCGTTTCTGGTCGGCGGGGGTGGCAGAGGGTTTCTTTGCCGTGACTGCGGCAAAGGACATATTCCCCCAAGGCTTGGCAGGGGGGTTGCCCTGCTGCCCTGTCCTGGCTGGATACGGCAGTTCATGGCTGGGGGCTGTGGAGGCCGCATGGGTGGCGGCAGGTGAGGCGTCACTGCGGGGGAGGCAGCGTTTGAAAGCTTCATCTTCCTTTTTCTTGTCGTCGCACCGCTGCTGACGGTAAGTGCAGGGCCAAAGAGAGCCCGGCCTGGCTCGACATAGGCGCCGACTATGTGCCTTTTTTCACTGTCGGGCAGACCAGAGAGATTAAGCCAGAGCGCCCGCTCGCGGGCTATGGAGAGAGCTATAGAGCGGCCGCAGGCCTGGACACACTGGCGAGAGTTGCGCAGAACCAAGTCATTCACAGTGACAATCTCTTGCCACAGTATAGGGGAAGGGTTCCCCTTTTGTAATTGTTTCCCCATCTCCTCTGTGAGCTCAGCTTGGTACGCTGAGAGGAGGGAGGAAACATTGACGGTCTTAAGGGGGGCATATGAAATGCATGGGGGGGCACAATTATTATTAAATATTTTTGATAATCCGATGTGCTATTGTATTCGTGCAGCACTGACGCATACTAATTAGGCTATACTGAGGTCGCATACTAACCAAATTGGTCTCAGATAGATTTAATATGTCCCGATGTATTAGGTTATGCCTAAAATTATTCGAATGCTGTAAATTACGATTATAACGTGGAGAGCGGCAACACAACTGGCGCATTCACAATACAGACATTCACTGTTTAGAAAATTGGAACCAATTAGGTGCACTTACAAGGTTTTGTAAATAATTAGCTTTAGAAAATGAATAGATGGGATTCCATGACTAAACGGGGGAGGTTGGCACCATGACCGCACAATCAGTGCACTTGCAAATAATAACTTTAAACCATCAACAGCAACGACCAGCCTAAAGATACCACATCAGTCAAATACACAGAGGTAATGTTATGCACAAAGCACTAGATAACACATTGAATATAACACCAGAAGTGCAAAGCAACCCACACCTCTCGAACTGAAAAAGCACCACGGCGGATGCTGACGCGTTATAATATCATGTTGTCATTTGGTCTTTAACTGTTAAAAAATATAAAACATTTGTTGGAGGCTATTTGTGGAAATGGGGCATGTTCATCATAAAAAAAACATTGGATTTGGATATGCCCCACCCAAAAAAAATAGTTTGCTCTATGCAGTTGTGGTCCAAATACCGTTCCTGTGGTTGCAGCAGCAAGGCTAGTAGTCGGATTAGTCTCAGATCCGCGGCCGCTGGACTCCCAACTGAAATGGCGCGGTAACCTAGCCTACATTGGCGTAACTTCCTGTTTCAGTATGGCGGAACCCCCTCAAACAATAACACAATTTTTTTCTCTATTTTAATGTCTTAAAAAGTTAGTATTTTAAATTTGTTAACAGAAAAATACTATAGTTTTTTATTTATTTATTTTTTCTCAATTTCCAGTGGGGGGGCACTAGCACTTCCGTGGGCGGGCCCGGCCCCCTAAGGCCCGCCCATAGCTACGGGTGTGCATTGAGGGCTCTAACCACGAGGGCTGAGGCCCTGTAGGAAGCCTGGTGGATGGAGGCTGTGAAGCGTTCCATCTTATTAGGGAGGGTAGGCCTGGGCGGCGCCAGGAGACCTCCCTGCGTGGGGTTAAGGTGTCGAGCTATGGAGGGCTCAACAGCTGGGGGTTCCCCCATGTGCTTAACCTCTAGGCCGGAGAAACCGTGCTTGAATCAGGGGCAACAACTTTTGAACATGGATGTTCTCTCTGCCCCACGTCTCACTTTCAAAGGTATCGTATTCTAAGTTTAGAGATGTAGGCCCTTGGTTGCTGAAAGTACAGTCTGTGACAGATTGGCAGGAAACTGGTGATGGTAGGAATTTTTCGCTGTCCACCCTCACTTATATGATTCCTTTTTGTGCTACAATAGTTGTAACTCACGAAACCTCCACTTTCACTTCTGAGACTGTACCCAGGCAGTTACCCGTATCACGGGAGGAGCCTATTTGGTTACAAAGTGTAGCCTACCTGAGACATTGTGGGCAACAGGCAGATATGATATTGGCTGCATGAAAGGCGCTAAGCCATTGATAGTTACCCCAAAAAGTACATATCGTCCATATAAAGCCCAGTACCCCCTTAGTAAAGAGGCAGAATTAGGTATTGCAACAGCACACAGAGAGCTTGTGAAAAAGGGAGCAATAGTACCATGCCCGACATCACCCTGTAACACTCCAATTTTGCTGGTTCGAAAATCTTTGGGAGCCTGGCGGTTTGTGCAAGATCTGAGGATAGTAAAGAGTGCTGTGCATAGTTCAAATATGTGCTGTGCATGCTCGAGCCCTGGTTGTACCGAACCCGAATACAATTTTGTCGGGTGTGCCGAACAGTAGCATGTGGTTTACTGTGGTTGGTTTAGCAAATGCTTTTTTTAGTATACCGGTGCATCCGGATTCGCAGGAATGGTTTGCGTTTACGTTTAAAGGGAAAAGGTGGACTTGGGCTGTAATGCCACAGGGCTTTGTTGAATCACCAGCTGTGTTTTCTACAGAACTGAGTACAAACTTAGAGAGTTTCATACCACCCGAGGGAAGCACTCTTATCCAGTATGTGGATGATCTATTGCTGTGTTCTCCTTCTTAACATGCATGTGAGATAGATTCGAAGGCACTCCTTCTTTTCTTATCTGAGAATGGCCACAAATTTTCTAAGCAAAAGTTGCAACTATGTTCTCAAACAGTTATGATGGCGAACCACATGTCTGCACACAGGTTGTGGATTTGCTCTGCAAACCACGACCCGATCTGTTAAGAGATTCCTAACTGTGACCTTATCTTTTTTGTAGATGGTTCCGCACAGAGATCCCTCACAGACGGCCAAACAAAAGGCTTATTAAAATTAACATGAAAAAAATTCTCAAATCCAGAAGCTTGAGAAGCAATGCAGGGAATGTATTAGATGCATATGTATCGTGAGTAAATGTACGTGTACTCATTTTATTAGTAAAGCTTGAATATGTGAGTGACAGAGTGCAACTTTAAGTAAGATTCAAGCGTCATGCTGTAACCCACGTAAACTGTTGTCCTCCCCCCTCATCAACCCACCCACATCCCTCTTGCTAACTGCAGATGACTTTGCAATACTGCAGATTCTTCCTCTGCAACATCTGAAGAATCTGCCCATTTCTCACCAGCTACTCCACTCAGCTCCTGGGGCCCATTTACAAAAAAGTGCTTGGATGTCATGTTTAACTTTAAGCACATTTCTTTTTATGGATGTAAGCATTATTTATAAAATTGGCTGCACAGATCATTTTCCATGCCAAATAAACGTTCATGTGCGGCTCTCAAGCCTGCAATACTTCGGCATAACCAGCAGGTAATGTGCGATGTCAAGTGAAGACCTGACGTGGAGCTACGACCATTTCCACGTTGAAATTTTATGAATCACTACTTTATCGTGATTTTCTATGCACGCCAGACGTAAGATCAAATTTGATCAAAAGTCCTTTTTATAAATGAGGCCCCTGGTCTTGGCCCTTCTGCCCTTTTTACCATCTTCTGGCGTAGACTCAAGACTCACCTGTTTAGATTGCATCTTTGCTCCCTGAATTAATTGCTAGCATGCAAGTCTTGCTTTTTGAAATAGCATTTTAGGGGTATGTTAACAGTGATTTATACATCAACACTTGCCATATTACTGACATTTTGGTTAATGTATTATTTAAACTTGTACTGTTTTTTTTTTCAGTATACCATTGTTTTTTATTGGACATTTTGCTTATATAGCACTATTTCTCATTCCCCCCTCTACGTAACAGGTTAAGGAGAGGATATCTGCCTGTCTGGCTAACATTTCTATGTGGATGGCTACTCATCACCTGAAGCTCAACCTTGACAATACAGAACTGCGCTTCATACCTCACAGGACCTCCCCACTGCAAGCCCTCTCCATCACCGCTGACGGGACTATGGTGGCTGCCCCCCGCTCTGCAAGGAACCTGGGGATGGTCCTGGATGACCAGCTGGACTTCATGGAGCACATCAGGGC
Source organism: Ilyophis sp. 1 JC-2022 (assembly GCA_022702515.1). Taxonomy (NCBI): domain Eukaryota; kingdom Metazoa; phylum Chordata; class Actinopteri; order Anguilliformes; family Synaphobranchidae; genus Ilyophis; species Ilyophis sp. 1 JC-2022. The sequence continues at coordinate 47,612 of JAKUDI010000556.1, forward strand.
AACAACACGTTCCTGCAGGTTCCTCCTGTACAACATAAGAAGGATTCGACCATACCTGACCACCTACTCGAACCAGCTTCTCGCCCAGACCATGGTTATCTCACGCCTGGCTTACTCCTCCCAAGGTTTTCACACATCACCCCCCTGCTGAGGTCAGTCCACTGGCTGCCGGTCGCCACCAGGATCAGGTTCAAAGTTTTGACCCTGGCCTACGCTGCAGCCAAAAGGACAAGTCCTTCCTACCTGCAGGACATAATACAACACTAAACTCCAGCA
>JAKUDI010000557.1:0-24008 GCA_022702515.1 Ilyophis sp. 1 JC-2022
TGCGTTCATTGAAGCGCGCTTCTATTTCGCTAAGAACGTGGTCCAACACACTGAAATACAGCCTGCGCAACTCGACATCATCCACTTTGTTGCCCCCAGTCGTTTCCTCTACCACGTACTCAGCCAGCAGCGTATTTGCCTGTCGAATACGCTTTGCTGGGACAACCGGCACAGTAGGTGTCAGGGTATCACAGAAAGTGTAGAATTCTTCCTCAGTTCTGAGATTTCTGACGCATTGTGCCGCTGATCTTACAAGCGCCATTCCCGTCGAAAGGTCCGTGTCCTCTGCCTGCAGAATTTTGTTTGCTGGGTTGAGCAACATAAGCACCTACAGGATATAGGGCAATATTTTAGCATTGCAAGGAATTATGACAATTCGCTAAGTTAGGCCTACTTATTCACAAGTATGATCTGCATATTTCTTCCACCACTGATCACACACAGGCGATTGGGCGAAGCTGTCTGTTCAGCACCACTGACAACGCTTCAAACTGCGCGCTGACACATAAACACTTAGGCTACAGGAGAGAAAGGGAGAATTCTACTTAGGGGCCTACCTTGTAAACCAGCTGTGCAATGAACAAGAAGCTTTGGTCTGACACCTCATGCAACAGCCCAGTCGCCTCCATGCGCGTCTCTGCTCCGTAGGTCCTTGCTGCGCTGACCTCTTTGAGAACAATTGATGTCCTGGAAGGAGCAGAGGATTGCGGCGACAGTCGCCAGGTGGCCCGTCCACCTCTGGTCAAGCAAGCGCTTCAATTTTTCACCACTGTAATTTAAGGCAACGGTGGGCTTGCGAAAAAAATTGTAGAGGGCGTTACATATGTTAAAAAAAATCATTGATCGCTTTCTCAGAAGACAGCGCGTGAACAACCACTAGGTGCAGCTGGTGGTTTAGGCAGTGCACATATGGTATTTCTCTGCCCTCTCTCTCTTGCATCAGTCGCTGAACTCCTCCGTGCTTGCCTGACATCACTGCGGCTCCATCATAGACCTGACTTAAGATCTTTGATGTGGTCAGTCCTGCATTGGTAAGCTCAGAACAAATTACATTGGTGAGCGTTTGAGCATCACCCGAGTCGCTAGTGGTCATCGCGAGCAGTCGCTCTGTTATTGTCAGCGTGTCTTCGTTGAAGAAGCGAACAATAATAGAGACATTCTCCGTTCCAGTAGGGTCTCTGGTTCCGTCTACTTTAATCGTATACCACGACCCTCTGTTCTCCTTTACAATTGCCTCCGTGACTATGTTGCTCATAACAGCAATGAGCTCATTTTGGATCTCATGACTCGTGTAGGTGGCATTTTTTGGAATTGTTTTGACAATTTCTGCCAGCTGGGGGTCCTTCCTAATATTAAAATCCAGCAAAGACATGAACAGCCCACTTCCCCCATCCTCCATATTATCGAATGCCTCAATTTTACCCCTCAATGGCAACTGATTGGCGACCAGGAACTCCACGACGTCAATGAGAGAGGAAACATAATATCTATTTCTCATTATTTGATCCTTATTTAGCAAAGTGGAAATTTCTTTACCCTTTTCGGACCGGCTGTCTCTTTCTCTCCACATAGTGTAATACGCCAGGTGTTCTTTTGATGTGGCGTGCCTGTGGAAGCCTTTATTGGTTTCCGTGGCATGTTTCCAGTCGCGGAATCCATTTGTGGTGAAGGCTGAGTCGAAACGGCTCCCCTGACCCAGATGAACAGTTCGGCTGCTAAACTTGCGGCAGGGGTAGCAGAAAGCCGCATCCACTTTCACCGAGTACTCCAGCCAGTCCCTCCTCTGGTACCAGGCAGCAAGAAAAGATCTCTTCTTACTCCCAAACAGTCTCATGGCGTAGGTGTGGAGATCAATCTGTTTAGGCCCAGTTTCACCCAAATCATCCACAGTGGTGTCACAGCCAGGCTCAACGGCGCAGGATGATGTAGCTGTGACATTAAAAATCCTCGGAGGGCTAGTAACATTAGTAGTAGCAGGTGAAAGCGACTCCGGCGATTCAAATGGAATGACATTGACATCCTTGTCCCGTGAACTTGTCAACCACTTTCTCAAATCCATCGCTGCGAAAAATACCCAGCTAGCTAATTTAAAATAGAGTACACGTAGCCTATATCCTTCTGAAAAACTTTTATTTTTTAAATCTCCCGCCGCTCGACTTGTAGAACATTTCGTCACAGCGTCTATATTTAGCCTGCTAATCATCGCGTAGAAAACAATGCCACGTGATCTCAAGGTGGCGTAGGCTTATTCAAGATAAAGACCGTAGTTGTTAAACTGTGGCTTGAAAATGAAAACATGAGATTAAATTAGTTCAAACATTTATTTCCAGGGACAGGGACATAGGCTACATTACCAAAAAGAGATAAATCCCCCAGATAAAATTGATAAAATACATTTCCAAAAATAACAACAGATAGGCTAACATTCCATATAGTAGGCCTATGCTAATACTGTATAGGCTACTGTAAATTGACTACATGAATATAGGCTACATATAAACAACCGGACAACCTACAACCGCTAGCTAGGCTTACCTACAGAACAGAATCGCAAAACACTCACGTTGGTAAGATCGCTAAAATTAGGCATAACGGTAGGCCTACCTCACGTTAGTTAGCAAGCTAACATTATAAAGCATGAGTATTAATAGGCCTATTAGTTGGATGAGGTACATTTAAATCATAATGTTACAGTTAAGTAAATAAGTTAACGTTAGCTAGCTAACTTAGCCTAAATTAACAGTAAAAATTGTTATGGTGAGCCTTAGCTACGTAGCTATATATTCAGACTTTGCAGTCGTAGACGTTAAGTTACATTGGGCTACTAACGACAACATAAGAATATTTGTTTGCTCTTTATTTTAAATAAGGTTGTTTGCTAGCTAACACATTATCCATTTGAATCACATAAAAACAGAGAGAAATTGCATAAATTAAACCTATACATGTAACCAGCGCTTAATTTGTAAATTATTAGGTAGGCTACCGGAGCTTGCGGGCTCATTCCCAATAGGGCTGTCGCGGTGGGAAAAAAAGTAGCTAACAAAAAAAAAAAAAAAGTAGCTAACAAAAAAAAAAAACTTACAAAAATAAATAATTTAAAAAAGACTTAATTTTTCCAGATAGTGCTATATAAATCAGCTTTATTGTTAGGCTATTATTATGTATATTCCTGTTTTTAAATGACAAAGATGACAGTTTTCAAACTTTGTAATGGCTAAATAGCCTACAATACATCCAAGTTAACCGTGGGAATAAGTGAATAAGTGTCAGGTCCAAATAAACTTTTTAATAAAAATATCTTATTAATTCCACAGAAAAAAATTATGAATGAAACATCCATGTAAATTAAATTGGGCTTATAATGAAACGAAAAACTTTAAAAATCGAACAAAATAAAGAAGTATGTGGTCAAAAACCTTTTTTTTGCCCCGCAATTTGCTTATCCAAAAATGGAACCCGTGCCATCACAGCAGTTAGGCCTATTGCGCCCGACTCAAGTAAGCATAATAACAGGTTACATACACTTGTCATTCAATATCTATTATTTTCTCACTGTAGAAAGTAAATACTTTTAAACAGTCATCACACATTTTCCATCAGGCAAAATGGCTAACATAGGCTACGTGTTTGTTAAATGCAGAACGGCGCAAAAGGAATACAATGTAGGCTATGTTACACGCCTTTTCTCCTTTATGAAAAAAATATTAAGCCTAGACCAGATTAGATAAGTTGTCAAACGAAAACAAAGCAAATTGTTTCGGCTAAATCTTTTAAGTACAAATCACAACAGAACACAGTCTTAATGAAGTAAAAAATGATAGGCCGGCTGGCACTCTTTCCCAAAGCATTAATTATTACATGCTATACACCCGCACACTATGCGTATAGAAGACAGACAATTATTAGCTACGCAATCAAATAGTAAATAAGGAAAACCATTCGCCTTACTATTGTGTTATTTTCTCTCCTTAACTGAATTCGATTAGCGAACAGCGACTGATTCAGATTCTAGGCAGCTTTTTTTTTGGCGCTTTTACTGTAGCAGGTATTCGATAGGCCAATGGGCTCGTTGGGCTGACCAATAAGGGACAGGTAGCATTTAAGAGCCACTCTGTTGCCTAATCTACGCTTTTAATTTTGGAAACACAGCTGAGCCGACATTATGGATCCCTGGGCTTGCGCTAGAGGTAACGGAACGTGCGTTAGGGCTGCCGGAGCGCAGGAAGGTAAAACTCCGGCTAGCTCCGGCACAAATTAAGCCCTGCATGTAACGTTACACAGTAACAGTCAAAAGCCAAAACATGCTTGTGATTGGCATGTTATTTATACGCCATTTGTGAGACCAGGCTGAACGTTGACATTTTTATACAAAGTGAGGGGGCACAGTGAATTAAGTGAGGGGGCACTGCCCCCTGGTGCCCCCTCGTGGAGCCGACTCTGCTTTTATATTTGATTATGAGTCGTTTCGTCACAAAATTGTGGGCAACTGTTGCTAGCTTCACGCTGCTGGCTGTCTCGGTTCAATAAAACTTTGAGCAAACCTCTTGTTCTTCCAGTTAAGTTACGCTTACATTTTTGGCTTGGTTCTAAGCAACACATGCGGAGAGACCCCTCTCTCCCTTGGGTTACGCCTGGAACCCATCAGATGCGCAAGTGCAAGCGTAAGCACACGCGCACTGCTGCGCTTCACTTCCGCTCCCATGTTAACGAATTGCCGCGGTTCTCACTGGCCGCGCACGCACGGCGGGCGGGCGGATGTGGAGCGGATTTTTCCGCGCTGGACGGAATTTTCTGGGCGTCCGCATGCGCAATCTCATAGAAATACATTGTATATGCACAATATTTGCATCATATCACCACATATTAATGTTTTTCAACCTACTAATAGTTTACTATTGTTATTAATTATTTTAATACATATTATATTTTAATATAGGCCCTAATGAAAAAGGAAATGGAGACAATCACCATTGTGGGATGAATGAAGTTAAATCAAGTCACACATTTTGCATATAACCAGTTATTCCCGTTTTTATAATGCTTTTTCTTTATTATAGTATACATAATTTTAAACAAATCGCAGTGTAATGTTGACGATTTTAATTTACATGCATATCAACTGGGGTGTGGGGAAAAACAATTCTTAAATCCAAGAGGGTGCCACCATAATGTGATATCGGCTAGGTTAGGTTTCGTTAACTTTCAGATGCCTAGCCTTAGTTTCCTTAGCTTTCACATGGCTATGTTACTTAGGCAACGTTAGCTCTCACAAGTCGGAGAACAAAATGAAGCGAGCAAAACGGAGTTAGTTACCATTTCGTTAAAAACGACGATGAAGGGCAAACGATGATTTTGCAGCAGCACTACTACAATGCAGTAGCCTACCACATACGCAGTAAACATCAACAGACTGCGCACCAGACCGAGTGTATAGTTTTCAGTTAATGTTTTTAGTGCCGGAGCGCACTAGCCTACATGCTCATATATCAAAGACAAACAACGGTCAAAACGAACTGACAAGAAGCAGAAGTGTAGGCTAAGTGTATTCCAAATAGCATTTAGTTCAAGCGTGCTATTTTATGCATTTGGCATTTGCGGTGAATATAAGTTGGATAGACATATTGACATCTCACTTTCCGCTAATTCAAAACCTATAGGGACCTGCGCAATCAATTTCCCCTAAAACAAAGTGCAGACATGTTTATTTAAAAAAAGAACAGTTTTCACCCACTGCCCTTGCTATAACGTTAGCCTAGTGTTAAAAGTAAAAAAATAAAATAAATCAGGACAGTAGCTAAATTTGGGACACAACAGAGCAGGAGGTGTAACTCCGACCGATAGGAGAATCTACTATGTTGCACAAGTGGTGATTTTAAAGCCATGTGCATGCGTTTCACCCATTTGCTTCAGGGAAAATGATAATTATATGCTATAGGGAAAATCACTCGATTAATTTGTTTTGTAAAGTTAATTATTCATAACGGTTTAGAGGCTAGGATTTCAGCTCCCTTCTTGAGATCTTTGAAGAAGTGGTGTAGCGCTGCTGTAGCCTTTATCTAGCCGACAATAACGTTACTGTTATCTACGGCTCTAGCCATGTTTTTTTCCATACTGCAACAGATATAACAAAGTCTGCCGGTGGATATTATACAGTCTATGGGGGGGAACATGCTTTCAAAGCCATAGACCTACCAAAACGGAATGGCTAGCTAACGTTAGCTGAATTAAGAAACTTTGCTGCTTGGCCTTGTGTTTCAACGTTGTTTGACAACGGGTGAGTGAAACCATGTCTTCTTCTTTTTTACCGGCTAGCCGTAGCCAATTATAGGCTGCCTGTGTTGTTCGATTGTCAGTGTTGGGGAAGCTACAACACTGCTCACGGGACCATGACAACAAAAACGGCCTCTCTTCAGACTGATTTTCGCTTTTTTCTCCCCGTTAGGCCGTTTTAAAATGTTCATGAATAGGCTAGCCTAAACTATATCGGTCTTATCGGATTAGCGCGGCAGGGTAGACAGCCTATGTTTGAATATGCTGCTGTATATATCAAGCATATTCATAGAAAGTTGAGTGGAAGGAAAAAGTGTGGTAGGAAAAGGTGCACAAGCAACAGGGATAACCGCAGCCTTGAGAGGATTGTCAAGCAAAATCCATTCAAGAATTTTGGGCAGCTTCACAAGGAGTGGACTGAGGCTGGAGTCAGTGCATCAAGAGCCACCACGCACAGACGAATCCAGGGCATGGGCTACAAATGTCGCATTCCTCGTGTCAAGCCACTCCTGAACCAGAGACAACATCAGAAGCGTCTTACCTGGGCTAAGGAGAAAAAGAACTGGACTGTTGCTCAGTGGTCCAAAGTCCTCTTTTCAGATGAAAGTAAATTTTGCATTTAATTTGGAAATCAAGGTCCCAGAGTCTGGAGGAAGAGTGGAGAGGCACAGAATCCACGTTGCTTGAAGTCCAGTGTGAAGTTTCCACAGTCAGTGATGATTTGGGGTGCCATGTCAGCTGCTGGTGTTGGTCCACTGTGTTTTCTGAAGTCCACAGTCAACGCAGCCATCTACCAGGAAATTTTAGAGCACTTCATACTTCCTTCTGCTGACAAGCTTTATGGAGATGCTGATTTCATTTTCCAGCAGGACTTCGCACCTGCCCACACTGCCAAAAGTACCAAAAGCTGGTTCAATGACTATGGTATTACTGTGCTTGATTGGCCAGCAAACTCGCCTGACCTGAACCCCATAGAGAATCTATGGGGTATTGTCAAGAGGAAGATGAGACACCAGACCCAACAATGCAGACGACCTGAAGGCCGCTATCAAAGCAACCTGGGCTTCCATTACACCTCAGCAGTGCCACAGGCTGATCGCCTCCATGCCACGCCGCATTGATGCAGTAATTCATGCAAAAGGGGCCCCAACCAAGTATTGAGTGCATAGAAATGAACATACTTTTCAGAAGGCTGACATTTCTGTTTAAAATATTCTTTTTTATTGATCTTATGTAATATTCTAATTTTCTGAGACACTGAATTTGGGTTTTCATTAGCTGTAAGCCATAATCATCAAAATTACAAGAAATAAAGGCTTGAAATATTTCACTCTAAAAATATTGAACTTTTTCACGATATTCTAATATTTTGAGCTGTACCTGTATATGCAAGAAAGCTTCGATAGTTTACATTGCTATAAGTGCGGTGCAACAACTTGTGCGTTCAACAAACATAGAAATACCAAAAACACAGAAATACCAAAAGAAAACACAGAAATACCAAAAACACTGACACACCAAAAACACAGACACACCCACACACTCTACCTGCGGGAAGACGTACCCAGGGAGAAGGAGAGCAGCCACAGGCCCGGAATTACGGGCGCACTCCGCCACATTCATTTAAGGAATCGGTAGCAAAAGTTTCAGTTTGGAGGCCCGGTCACCACTCCCGTCCTCCCAAGGTACACCAACCGTCGCATAAAGGGATCCCCGAACACGAACACGAGCACGAAAAACGCACGCACGCATTTGAAAAGATGTGGGCCTTCAGTCTCCGACCCTGATTGGAATAGGCTACATCTGCACTCAATTAAGACGTGCGCATCTCCGCCACGTTAGACATTGGATCAGTTAACTTAGGTAAGTAGCACTGACGACAGCATTGGCACCGCAAGCGAAGTCGATTGTATCTCCCACAGATTAGTACTAATATTAGGCTACTAATAATTCTATAACATGTCTGGGGTCTGGGGAAACGGGTGGATCCCCGAAAGCATCGTTTGTTAAAAGAATATTTAATCAGCCAGGAGTTTAAGTCACTGAAACCAAATTTAAATGCTGATCGCTCCTCATTGGTCAACCTGCAAACCCGACAGGCAAAATAAGAGTTCACCGCTGTGGGTGAACTCTTATTTTGCCTGTCGGGTTTGCAGGTTGACCAATGAGGAGCGATCAGCATTTAAATTTGGTTTCATGCCTTAGAATGAAATAATGAGAATTCAGGCTGAATTATTTCATCCCCTCTCTTAGACAAAAACAATATATTTTAGTTATTATATTTATATTGCTATATTTTAGTTATTATTATTATTTAAGATATATTTTAGTTTCGTATCATTTATAAATGCTTGGCTATGTGGAAGCTCAGCCAGAACTTGTTCCGGCTACCTCAAGTGACCAGCAGAGGTCACCCGCTACCCACTGCTAAGGCTCCATATGTGTAATCTATACGGGGGAGGATTTAAAGCACGACAAAAAAAAAATATATATAGCCTATATATACACAGTATGTCTACAAACGGCGTCGCTCATAAAATAATAATGAACGTGCAAATTTAGCTTAATTTAGCCCAGGTGTTACCTGAGTCTACATGGCTACATCCTAGCTGGTTAAAAAACTTTCACTTTAGCCAGCTTTTCACCTAGACGCGAGACGGCGTTTCACTGTCTTTTCACCGATTTTTCGACAGAACATTTCACAACGCTAGTGTATACTGATGTGTCTTGATGGAGATATTTATGCCATTATATTAAGTTATTGTATTTATGCCATAAAATTTACTTAGGCTATATAATGTAGGCATATTACTCACATTCTCAGTTCTTGCAGCAAAAACCTAGATTTTTTATATTTAGGTTTAATTTGTTTATTGGCTTGTTATAAACGTGAGAAATTTATGCATAAAAGACTACTTTATTTCCAACAGAACAAATAAAAAATAGGGACATAATATTTAGCAAACCAAAACATACATTTTCAGTAGAAGATAGAAGAAGAGCAAAACACCCTGATTGTGTTTCCTATATACCGTAGGTGGGCTAGGATAACATCCGAGATAAAATAAAATTGCTTATTTAGCAGGAGCTCAACATCTTGCTACTGGTCCCTAGAACACGGAACGCGTGGCCACCGAGTATAATCTTCTATGACTATAACCTCCACAGATGTAAAAAAAGAAAAAAAAGAATAGTCCCTACTTATGACCCTTATAGCACAAATATTCTCGAGATAAATTCTCGTTCTGAATTCTTTTTATCTCGTGGCCAGGGAATTATAAAACCCAAAGTTCAACCAAATAGTACTATTGCTTTTGTATTGTAAAAACTATTTACAATAAAACCTAAACAGTTAGGTGATGTCTGGGTGGTGGGAGAGGGTGGCACTGCAGCCAGTGTCCGAAACCCCTCTGTGATGGCTGGGTGGGGGGGAGAGGGTGGCACTGCAGCCATTTTCTTATTAATCTATAATAATAATATTAAATGTATTTATGAATATATTTCCCCCCCGAAAATAAATGTTAATTCAAAATATCCTGTGTGTGTGTGTTTGAAGGTGGCTTTCCCCCCTGTTGTTAACTAGCTTGGGTGTATGTGATTCAAGACTCCTCAACCCAGGGTCCAAACAGGGAAGACACACACTGCTGGGTCATTGATGCAGAGCAACTGATCCACATATATTACTCAGGCCTTGGAGGTGATTACACTGGACTAGACTACCTTAGAGCAAAGACAGACAGGAAGCTGGCAACCTCTAATCTCCTGCCTTGAAGGGGAAAATAAATGAACAAATGCATATGTACAGCACTCAAACTTAGGTATAGCACTCCAGCGGTGGGGTTGGGTGGAATGGGGGTTTAATTTATTCTAAGACTGCACAGTTGGTGTAATGTGAAAGGAAGGACCATTGTATTTGCCTGAGCTGATCTCAATGTTAAAGACTGAATTTGGTGAATTTCTCAGTGTATTTTCAGATGCAGTACACTCCAAGGGCAAATATGATCTGGCTACACATTCCTGATTGATATCCAACATGAGATGAACCTGTATCAAGGTAAGTGATCTCTGAAATTCCTGTGATTCTAGAATGCTACGTTGAACCTGTATAATTCTTGTAAAAATGGGGTGTCTTGCAAGACACGGGCGACATTCCAAATGTCTAGGAATAAGAAGCATCACCAGGGTAGCCAAAAGGCTGCTGTGGCTTCTCAAGAATGTGATGAAAATCAGTAATAAAGAATGTGTCTTAGGGCTGGTTCAGGCATATAGACATGATGGACCTGGACACAGGGGCTGAAGCAACTCATTTATTCTCTGTTCACCAGTAGCCTAACAGATCTGTCAGATACATTTGTAACATTGATATCAAACAGACATAACATACATTGTATCTTCCTATGTGGATGTTTGACTGGCGTCTGATAACAGATAAATAAAATAAAAGTAAAGTAAAAACCATGAATAATATGTTAATAGTAGGCTACCACCGCTAAAAGACTTGTCAATTACGTAAAAACCCTTGCAGCGTCATAACAGGACGCGGAATTAATAAAACATAGGCTATATATGCTTGCCCAAAACTTTGTTTTATTTACAGAATCATGTGGCGGAATATATTTCAACAATAAAAGTTTCTATTATTATATACCGTACTTATAAAAAATATATATTTCAAGCTCAAGCTTGTGCCACTATACCCGTTCGCCAGTGTAGGCTACGAGCAACTTCTGACAGTGAAGGTATTGCGCAGTTTATTTATAACTGACAGATGCAGTTAGCTACCAGAAACCAGTATCACCATATAACCGTATACAGTGATCATTACAGCTAAGTGTAGGCTGTATATTACATTTTGGAGAAAGTAAATCTATTTTAAGAGATGTATCTTTCAACTCTGGTAGCCTACACATAATACATTGAAATGTCTGAAATATAGCCTCTTGTTTTTGTAGGGCGCCTTACAAGGGCGTAATTCATTTGTATTTATTAGGGGAGGCATTGGTTTAGCTTTAGAATTTTTTTTTATAGCAGTAGTTGAAATTGTCAATCGTGATGGCTTTTAGAAGAATAGCAGGCAGCACACAGAACATTTTCATCATAATAAAGTCACAAACACTTCACAATCATGATTGCCCGGGGCAGGTGGACTTTACTCAGTGGTTGCCTGATCAGCAAGTGTTTTTTTTCTTTTCTGCGACCGATCTCTTGCTAATTTAGCCTAAATATGGTTATGAGATGCCATTTCATGATTACACGACTCTGCAGATCTGTGCAACTACAAACGTTAGGTGTGTTCACGAGATGTAAGCTAGAACTTTGAGCTCCACTATACCTGTATTATGTTGCATTTAAACGGTTCACTGGCTCCATAGGGCGCGTTGTGATAGGCTAGCACACTGATAGCTTGGCTTTGCTTTACAAATCGCCTCCTGCCTCTCCGTTCAGGATCAACGTTAATTTTCTCAAACCCCCTAACGCAGGCCAGGTGCCTGGCAACTGGCAAGAGGGCTAAAGTACCCACTGCCACAAGCGCCACAAGCCTACCTCCAAACAAAACTACGAAGATGCTGGACATAAATAAACTTGTGGAGAGTTGGAAAGAGGAATTTTCTTAAGGCCGTGACACACCGGGGACGTAACGAATAAGCGAGGCGAAAATGCGAAAAATTCGTCTGAGAATATTTCGCGTAAAAACCTGACACACCTGCAACGATACGAAAAGTTTGCGTTCTTATTCGCGTTTGAAAATCCGTGCGAATAAAAATGGATTACTCTTCGTCAAGCGATGACGACCTGGTTATCCGTTCGGTCCATCACGGAACGAAAGTATATTTTTTTCCCTCTACCAGAACGTTAAAAACAGAGCATGCTTAAATTACATTGGCAAAATATTGAACCGGGCTTATTATGTGTCCGTTTTTACTTATGTAAAGTTTGTTTTGTCTACAACATGCTCTCCTTCTCTTCCCTCCTTTTACGGACATACGTGTTCCACTGCCTCTTGATCTCTTCCACTAATATAAAGGGTTAACCACAACATAACAATACATTACGTCATTTCAGCAAACATCTTTAAAATACATTTGTCGTAGTCTTCTATACAGTGTATCAACTCATGAAGTCTGAAGAGTTTTCTCCAAAACGATCGCTACAGGCAGACCTCGTCTGTTTTCCTCGTTATTTATATAACTTGGCTATCAGTAATCAGGAAATCCACACAGCAGTCGGAATAAGATTTTTGTGGAACTTTATTTGACACGCACACAGACAACAGTGTTCGCTAGCTTTCATCCTGTTTTCACCAAGGCAAACAACCCAGCCGGTGACAGCGTAGCCTACATGAACTCGCCTAAAGTAAAACAATAAATAGCTATGTTTGTGTGTAATCGCCACTGGCTTGTTATCTTCTTTACATGAACTGCTATCAACGTTAACGTTAGACCTAAAGGTTAGCTGGAGACAACTTTAAAGCCAATGCTAATAACCTGAGGGAGCTGATCAGATAGCAAGTTGTGCGTATTGCAACCATTTAGCTATAAACCCACCATCTTCATAGCCTATTTGCTCGGCTATGGTTTTCCACAAATTGTCCTTCAAATCGTTGTCTTTGTAACTACGATGTCTCTTGTCGAAAAGGACGCTATTCTGTGACACATATAAAATCACTTGGTCCGCGATATTTGATGTTGAAGTTTGTTGTGTTAGTGCGGTGACGTCAGTCATGGAAACTTGTTATGATTGGATAGATAAAAAGTTTCGCAAACGAAAACTCGCAAAAAACGAACTTGAAGCGAATAAATTAAATGCCGCTTTTTCGCAAAGGACATTTCGCGTTGGATGTGCAAGATTTTATGAAAATACAGGAGTTCGTTTTTATTTTTCAACGTGCGATTTATTCGTGCGAGTAAATCGCGGCCGGTGTGTCACGGCCTGTAAGCTAGAACTTTGAGCTCCACTATACCTGTATTATGTTGCATTTAAACGGTTCACTGGCTCCATAGGGCGCGTTGTGATAGGCTAGCACACTGAATTTTCTTGGCTTGCTGTTCTGCAGGGATTTTCCGAGCCACGCTGACACGACAGAAAATGTTGAGCCTTTTAAAACTAATTTCCTGATTACACAAGCTCACACAGTTTTTTTTCTAAAATTAAATTTATTATTTATAAATATTTTGGAGAAAGAAATTTTTTTTTTTTCAAAAGGATTATAACACCTCGCTCCCAGGTTTCCCGGGAAATCCCGGCTATTATCAAATGTGCGACCCTACTTATTGGTTTACAGGCTACCGGCATCCATATGCCATATAAATCTTTCAGCACCATGGCATTGTCCACTAGTGTACTATTGGCTGAGATTCTTGAATATCAATAATAACAAACTGTTTTTCAAAGACGTTTTTATTAATAAAAACAACATATTTTCTGGACAAAATTATGGCTGCTTTGGAACTTCGGAAATCTAAACAAAGGCAAGAGGGCTATTAGGCCTACCTGAACCGTGAGAAGTATTAACGCTGGCTATATCTGTTCATGACAAAAAGGCTTTAGGTCTACAGGAAAATGGCCAGTTTTTAAGAAAAAGTACTAGGCTACCATTTTTACACTCTTCTTTGAAATGTCGATGGTTTCGGCGGTGAATGCCCAAAACGGAGAAATTTGGAAATAAAGTAACGTATATGCAGAAATTTCTCATGTTTATAACAAGCCAATTCAAAAATAAAACCCAAATTAAAAAATCTAGGTTTTTGCTGCAAGAACTGAGGATGTGAGAAATAGGCATACATTATATAGCCTAAGTAAATGTTATGGCATAAATACAATAACTTAATATGATGGCATAAATATCTCCATCAAGACACATCAGTATACGTATTAGCGTTGTGAAATGAGGGACGTCTAGCCGTATATAGCCCAGCAAAGGTATCCAATATACTTGCAGCTTGCTCTAAGAATTACAGCTCGTTTTGTAGTTATAGCTGGGCTATATTTCTGCAGAATCCGATGTCCTGGAATAACAAAACTATGGGTTTGTGTTCATTATTAGGCTACGCCTTGTCCCTATCCACGATTGCCATCTAGTAGTGGACTAGTCATTGACGTCGCAATTATAGTTGTCATGGTTTGCGGGTTATAGTTTTCTTTTCCGTTGTGCTTCTCGTCCTGGTTTCCCGATTGAGAATCTATCCGATTTTTTCCTTGTTCCGTTCCGAGGTTTTGCTTTCCCTTATTCGTTTCACCTGTGCTTCTACCTGCGTATTTAAGTTCCTCACTTCCGCTTCCCCGGTGCTTCTTTGTAATTCGACATTGCATTGAGCTAGGTATAGCCAGGTACTAGCGACCTTGTGATATTAAACGCTGTTTATGTTCACGAGGGACATGCTATTTAGCTTATTTTCAGGTATATTTATTATTCCTCCTGTTAGCGTTTTGCACTATTTATTTTGTCCTTTGCTGTTCTCTCTGAGACAGTTTTTCCTTGTTGTTTCATTTTGGTTTTACACTCTTCCGGCCGTCCTAACTCATGTGCCGGAGGTGTTCTTTTCTTTGCAAAGTTTCCCGTTTTGGCTCCAGTATTGAGCTCGGGAGATTTAGTTTGTGTTTCACTCGTATATTCAAGTTCGCCCTATTTTTGTGGGTTGATTTTCATTTGGCTGTTTAGCTACAAGGAATTAGTTTCCTGTTTTTTTCTTTTCTTGGCATCTATAGTATTACTCCCTTTATTGGTCCTCACTGGCGTGAGTGACTTGTTCTGATCCCCCAACCGTCGCGTTTGATTATCCGCCACAAAAATCCATTACAATAGTAGCCTATTCTTTTCTCTGAAATTAATTTACAACTTTAAATTAAAATTTAGCAGTTTCTCAATTTTTTCCCACACATTGCTTGACATAATTTTGTGACATAACAATGTTCCGTGCTCTAAAGTGCAATCAGTTACCGAGTTTTCGCTTGTCAATAAGCAGTCATGAGTAGGCGTCAGTTTTTTCAAATTGTGGATACTGCCTTTTGGAAATAAACATCATATATTGATTCTTTTATTGAACTTCTATTAGGCCAAATATAATGCAAGAGTTATTTATCTGCATTGCCCATGATAAATTTCCCATGTACGATTACCTATTACTTTTGTGCTTTTAATAAATTGCCGAATAGAATGACTCCAAGAGATTCTATTCAAGATGAGAATATATCAATCACTTTTTTCATCCAGTGTTTTCCACAAGTGACGGCTAGGCCATTAGCTACTTTAACAGTAGCCAATGATGCCCACTGATGTTTCGTTGCAACAGGCCAATAAATTTTCTACTGACCGAAATTTCCCAGTCGGTGTCACTGTCGGTGAAAAGACAGTGAAACGCCGTCTCGCGTCTAGGTGAAAAACTGGCTAAAGTGAAAGTTTTTTAACCAGCTAGGATGTAGCCAGGTAGACCCAGGTAAAACCTGGGCTAAATTAAGCTAACTTTACACGTTCATTATTATTTTACCGTAGTAAAGATAGCTTGCAGTTCGATATTCAAATTCGGTGGTTAATAAAAATATTTCCGCTGACAAAACATTAAGAACATAATTGCGTTGTGCAAAGCATGATTTGTAAATTTATCATGGATGTTTTTTAATGAATTTTTTTATTTATTCAACTTCCGTTTCAATTGCTGTTATGTGCATTCATTTTAAAAGAATAATTTCTCATAATTTCATAATTTAGCAACCAAGAGCTCAGAATGGTTGCATTTTGCTCCGGGTGATTTGTGAATTTTTTCACAACTGTTATGCTATCTCACCATAATCCTTAACTCGTCGAATAATACCAACAATGCCCAGTGATTTTTCATTTTTCACAAACCTTTTTTTTTCCCGTTGTCAACTGAAGGTTAGTTGCATCAGTGCAGCAAAGCCGGGGCTCCTATTAGCCTAATGTTACCACTCAAACCAGGTAATGCTCACCTCATGTGACTTTGTATGTTTGGAGAGTTCCTTGGTTTTCATGCAAGTAACGCTAGCTACATATGCTATAGGTGCAGTAGGTATGCTGAGCTGGATTAATTAAGGGGCTATTCAGAGGCTTGCTGTTCACTAACCAGAATACATAATGACTTAATTCCAATAGTTTTGCAAAGAACACAGCATAGGGATATATTCACAACCCTTGACTGATTTGTGAATTTTTTGTAACTAGTCAAATATACTGTATATTACATACCTCATTATGGGCCTGAAAGTAATATTCAGAGGCTTGCTGCTCATTAACCAGAATACATAATGACTTCAATCCAATGGTTTCTAAGAGAAAATTGCATGGGGATATATTCACAACCGTTGGCTGATTTGTGAAACCTGTAATTAAATTAGAAAGAAAAGCGCTAGGATTGGCCAGGCGCCCATGCTCAATTACTGAACAAGTTTATTGTTGAAATGTTAAACTAAGTACAAAGTTAATAAACATTCAAAGCATTAATGACCGTTTGATTTATTGAACATGCATACAACCCAGTATCCCAGTGGAACCCCACTATCTTAACAGTTTGGGCATGAGCCTGAGTTACGTGAACTCCTGTGAGGTTATGTTTAGAGGTTGGGGTGGGGTACGGGAATCAAAAACTCACAAAAATCTGGGATTTTGAATTCAACATACAGCACATCTTTGTATAACTTGTCAGATTGATGATATGTAATTCAGAATTGCTTTATTAGTTAAATTAGAATTAATTTAATTAACCAGTCTAATTTCAATTACAACACAATGTTTGTGGACCATTGTTCATGGATCACCTTAGTTGCCGTGTTAGTGGCTCAGCACTCTGAATACTGAACCCAAGTAACTATAGATCACCCTTCATCAACCTTAACACGTGATATGCGGTAGGGGAATTCACCATCAGCACTTAAAGAACTCAGATGTCTCTATATGACTTTATTACTGGATCATTCCATCAGCGTGAGAGAGGAATCAGGCCAAAGCAGTTCGTTTAAGTAATCAGGTTTAATAGAGGTAGATGCGGGAATTTGAACTCTAACAGTATTACCGCGGCATCTAACACCACACATAGGCTTACGCTAAACATGAAATAACAGTATGATATCACCTTTCACTGCTGTAGGGTTACAGTAAAAAGAAAGTACTGATATTACTACTACTTACACATCACTATTATATCTAGGCTATTAGACATCACACGATAACAATCAACAAAACATGACATAGGAACACGTTGGTATTATTTAAGAAATGCAGTGGTACGACTCGACTGGCAGTGGGTAACTGAGAGGAATGGTGGGGTTACTTATAGGTTGAGCGTGAACCAGGAAAAAGGTGAAGGAAAGAGGAAGAATCTCCGAGGCCCAGTGGATACACGACACGCGATAATGCGTTTTCTGAGCGGAGCGGAAAACTCGGAGGTCCAATAGCCCGGTTATTCGGTCTTTTCTTGGTGGAGGCGTAGGTCGCAGGAACTCGCCAAAAAGACGCAGTAATCTAGGTGAAGTAATAGAAGAAGAAAGAAAAAAAAGAGAGCGAGCCCCTGTGGTCGCCCACCTAAAATACCTGACTGGCTAGGGGGGGTCTACGCTGCTATTGATTGTTTGGAGTACCCGCCTTTGCCTCCTGGCCACGGTGCCCGTCCAGGGCGGGTCACACTAACTTATTTATTTTTTTAAACAATTTACTAGGGAATGTGATTTGGTTAGATAACTCTCAAACTCATGGATATATTTTATCTCTTGATTTCCGTTATGAATTTTGGGAGCTAACCATGCCAAACATGATTACTTTAGGTTTATTTTCGGGGGAGATTGTTGATTATTCATTAGCCACGTGGGCTGGCAACCTCAGAGACTGTGTGCTGCAGGATAATAAGGGCTTGGACACTGCTTCTTTTATTCGGCTCCATTTGGCACCAGAAACTGCATTATTAGTAATATTGAATAAGAGGCTACTTTCTCCATTCATGGGCATGAACGGAGTTCCCTTGACATATTGGGGAAGCCCGATAGGCATCAGTAATGTCCTACGCAGGATATAAGCGCGTCGATTGATTCTTTAGGCGCCGTGCTGACGCAATCAGAGGCAATCAGATAGCGGGGTTCATCTCGCTCGTGATTTGCGATGCGCAATCGTCTGGGGTTATGCTATGTGGTTGTTAACCCCCCTCCTATTGTTATCTAACACTTTGATCCCCGGGGCCTGGAAATCCAGAAGGGAAGTGAAAGATAGCATTGGAATGTTACAGACATAAGGGCATTCTCTGGGTTTTATGTAGGCACAAACCGTTTCCTACCCAGAAGAGGACTGGGAAAAGAACAACAGAATGATCATTGTCCTACAACTTTGTAGTGCATTCCGGTTCGGCCTATATGAATGCATTGGATACAAATTTGTGGTGGTGGACACGATAATTTCACTGAAATCGTGTCACCCACCACGATTTCATGTATCACGAAATCGTGACTATGGCACAAAATTGCGTGATACCGGGCTGAATATACAGTATATTTGAAAAATCATTACAAATTAATTACAGGTTTCAGAAATCAGCCAAGGGTTGTGAATATATCCCCATGCAGTGTTCTCTCAGACACCATTGGATTTAAGTCATTATGTATTCTGGTTAATGAGCAGCAAGCTGAATACTACCTTCCAGGCCCATAATGAGGTATGTAATATACAGTATATTTGACGAGTTATTAAGGATTCACAAATCAGCCAAGGGTTGTGATTATATCTCCATGCAGTGTTCTTTGCAACACCATTGGATTGAAGTAATTATGCGTTTTGGCTAGTGAGCAGCAAGCCTCTGAATAGCACCTTCCAGGCCAATCTTGAGGTATGGAATATACTAAATATTTGCAGATTTTTTTTCTTTCTAATTTAATTACAGGTTTCACAAATCAGCCAACGGTTGTGAATATATCCCCATGCAATTTTCTCTTAGAAACCATTGGATTGAAGTCATTATGTATTCTGGTTAGTGAACAGCAAGCCTCTGAATAGCCCCTTAATTAATCCAGCTCAGCATACCTACTCTGCACCTATAGCATATGTCGCTAGCGTTACTTGCATGAAAACCAAGGAACTCTCTGAACATACAAAGTCACATGAGGTGAGCTTTACCTGGTTGTGGTAACGTTAGGCTAATAGGAGCCCCGGCTTTGCCGCACTGATGCAACTAACCTTCATTTGACAACGAAAAAAAGGGTTTGTTTTTCGTTAAAATAGAGATTGTGAAATAATTCACAAATAGTGTAATTTCCAGGACAAGTCGTTTCAGACACCTTTGTCATCCCGTTTTTGAGTTATTGCGTTGTGAATGAAAAATCGCTGGGCATTGTTTGTATTATTCGACGAGTTAAGGATGATGGTGAGATAGCCTAACAGTTGTGGAAAAAAATCACAAATCACCCTGAGCAAAATGCAACCGTTCTGAGCTAACTTGGTTGCTAAATTATGAAATTACGAGGCTTTTAAAATGAATGCACATAACAGCAATTGAAACGGAAGTTGAGTAAAAAAACTAAAACATCCGTGATAAATTCACAAATCATGCTTTGCACAACGCAAGTATGTTCTTAACGTTTTGTCTCAGGAAAATTGTTTATTAACCACCGAATTTGAATATCGAACTTGAATATCGAACTGCAAGCTAGCTTTACCACGGTCTCATTATTTATTAGTAACTATCAATTTAACTGAAAATCAAAATAATTGTAGCCTAGACAATGCAGCACCTGCACGTTTTCATATGCACGGTTTTGGACCGTGTAAGAAATGTGTCCTTTTCCAATGTATTTCGCGCGCGCGACACACACACACACACACCCACTTATATACATATATACATCTAAACTTGCAGGCACTAAATTGCAGGGAGGCTATTTTGTATTTTAAATGTAGGCTACATGTAGCTATGAACACCCCGACTCTAAAATCAAGTAGGCTAAGCACAACGTTCTATCCATTATGCTCCCGCAAATACCAAAAGTCTCCGAGCAGTGACTAATGCAGGAAAATAGCCAAATGTTAAAAACAAT
This sequence comes from Ilyophis sp. 1 JC-2022, assembly GCA_022702515.1. Classification (NCBI taxonomy): domain Eukaryota; kingdom Metazoa; phylum Chordata; class Actinopteri; order Anguilliformes; family Synaphobranchidae; genus Ilyophis; species Ilyophis sp. 1 JC-2022. The sequence goes on from JAKUDI010000557.1 coordinate 20,299, forward strand.
GTGTCGTCTATCTACATCGTCTGGTCCTTTGTAATGGTTTGTAATGTTGATGTTATTAAATCCTGTACGATTCAAAGGTGTATAGCGTTATGCAACAAATTATGGATTCCCGTTGCAGCGTGAATACTTTTTAAACAAATATTGTGTTTCGAATATCGTAAATTCGTCAAACAATGCAGATTTATTCCACTTTACGTCCTTCTCCAAGGCTAGCTATAAAAGAATAGGGTAAGACTACACACCAGTCTGCGTCCAGGTTCTGCACACGCCTCCATGTTTAGAGCTGTCGCCAGTTTACCCGTTTAGCCCTTCACCTTTCAGAAAATGCCATATTTAAAGTTAAATATCACTTTGCTTTCCAAATCAAAACTAAGTAGGAACCATTTTTGTGCAGTGCAGGCTGACGTCACGTCCGAAAGAATCAAAACATTGTTAGAAAACGTCACGCGTCATCTTTATTCATTAGTTTAATCATTCGTCACCACGTTCCTCGTATTTTCCAGCGTGAAGAAACGTGTTTATACGCATTAATCCAATAAAACAATCATAAAATAACACTGATTATTATTCTCCCAGGGTCACGAGATTGCGACATCTAGCACACACGCACGCGCTGCAGCTGCTGTGTGCGTGTGAGGGAACGAGAGATGAGTGAAAGTGTTAACTTTATACTTTTGCTCATTCATAAGCAAATAGCCGAATATTATACCATTTTAACGTGGGAATTCGGTAGGCTAATGCATTGTAATACAATTTGATTCTGTTGCAATAGGCCTACTTAGATCAATTAAGGTCGCTTGATTTCCATATCAAGGAGCAAACGTAGGCTGTTAGCAAAAAGGAAACTGCGAATGTGGACGTTTGTTTTCTAGTCTGACATAGCATATTATGCCTTGAACTATTTTAAAAATGCATGGTCATATGCTAAATTCACAGCATTCTGCTTTGTTCCGATGCGTTTATAGGCTACGCCATCTATTCCCATTATGATAGGCTGGATGTACCCGTTTGTCTATTTGTTACAGCTAACGCTATGAAATCGTAGGCTACTTGCCCTGTGCCCCGTTTCCCAAAAGCATCTTAGTGTTTTGTGTTTGTGCTTCATTCATTCATTATAATTTTTAAATTATAAAAATGTACTGACATTACATGAAACAGCTAATAAAAATGGAGGGAGAAAGACAAAAACAAATGACAAAAAACAAACAATGAAAGTAGGCCTAATATAAAAACTAAATAGCCTAAGATGATCTTTATCTAAGATCCTTTTGGGAAACGGGACCCTAGTCAGTCCTGCCGATATAGCCAGATAACCATGAGTAGCCGTAAATGGCAGCACTGCCTCAAGCAGGCGGCAAAAAGAACCCAGTTCTGTTACCATGGCTGCGTTCCAATCCAATTTTTTTACCGTCCTATCTACTTGGTACTTGTCTGACCCGGAAATCGATCGAGGTCCGCCATCTTTAAGGACATCCCAAACCGCTAAATGCTCCACCGAGGAGCGAGCAGTGGGGAAAGAGGAGGCTCCCGGAGAATTCTTCAGTGAGGAAACATGAGTGCAGACTTTGCGGAAGTCTTTACTCAGAACGCGTGACGTGTTTCATCACATCTGCCACACTGCCACAGTTGAAAACATGGCGGGACCTCTCGTACACAAATGTAAGTGCTTATCGTTCCTTTCTATTTAATTTATAAAGCGCTTTCATTTATAATGTCACTCGTTCTTTCGGACAAACGAAAGGCAAGTTTATTCATGAAAAAAGAGACAACAAATATTGTAGTTCAGCGTGTAAGCGTAACATTTAGGACATGTTTCTGTCCCATATTGTTGTTTGTTAGCTAACGTTACTGCATAGGAAACGCAAGCTTCAATTAACCCATGTCCTTTCAAAACTGTATACAATTGTATATTGTACGCTATGCAATAGGCTATGTTACGTTTAGCCTATGTTCACACTGTTGAATGCATCCCGGCAAGTAGGCTAACTGAAATAGGCTCGACAGTCGCTGCTCGATTGCCAGTGTAACAACTGAAACATGAACACGCAGCTGCTTTGCGTTTAAAATATATTTTTCCTCACTCTTGTATGACAGAAATAATGTAATTTCAGTCTATGTTATTGCATTTGCTGTCTTTGACTGATGAAATGCACATTAGGCTAGCTTATTAGGATAGGCTACTATTTTGCATCATGTAGCCTACTTACATATGTCATGTCTGAATTATGGGCTTGTGAAGCCCCTTGACACATGCCGTTGTGATTTAGGGCTATACACAGACATTACTAGCTGGTTTTTACTTGCAGGTCTGTTGTGTCATTTACAGGGACAGATGAGAGCACCCTCAGCCTCATTCGGCTGAGGTGTGAGAATGAGCATCTGTTTACGGGGAAGAGGCATGTAGCAAAGAAAGCTTGGGGGTGAGTCATTAGTGACATTCTATAATGTGTGATGTCACATAGAACTAAAATATGTTACACAGAAACATTGGCAATAAGCCATTTTTTATGTTCTTGCAGGACCATGTCACTGTCCATATTGGTGTTCCTACATGTCATAGATTAATGTTGACGGAATCACTCCTCAGCACCATGATTCATGTCTTGTGTTGAAGTAGTTAATTGTATGCAAATGACAACTTCTGATATCCCTAATGTAAGTGTGATGGCAAGAGGCATGCCTGCCCCTGTAAATGGATAACACATAAACATGTTATGGCATGGCAGTAATTGTTGTAGGGCACTTGGGTATGGTATGGTAACATGTGTTGTTTTCCTCAGTGAAATTCGTCTGCAGGTGAGCCCCACCCAAATTGCAAAGAAATGGGACAACCTCAAGCAAAAATATAAGGTGAGGTTCAATTTATGATGTTTTTCCTTTGCGAATTTGTAGTTTCTATTGCATACTGAAACAAAATTATGCCTGTGCAATAGGCTCACAGCTCACCTTCACCCTTGCATCTTTCCTTGTAGGCACTCAGATGCCCTGCTACAGAGATGGAACAGACAGGGGAGAGGCCACAGCAGCCACATGGCCATGGTTTAATGCAATGCATGAGGCCATCGGGGGGAGGCCATCTATTGATCCTCCTGTCCTGATGGATTCATGTGTTTCAGAAAACCTGGCACATGTGGCTGATGAGACCTCAGATGGCACTGGCTCATCTCTTCCTGGATTTGTGGCGGTCACTTGTAGCCGGGCGTGTGTGGAGGAGGAGGAAGAGGATGCACAGCCTGGCTAAAGGCTGTGCCTGTCCCACACCCCCCAAAAGGAGAAGGACCGGTGAGGGAGCCGTTCTGCGGTTCCTGAAGGAAGATGCTGCCAGAAAAGAGCGATTCAAGGCCACACTGGAAAGCTCTAATGAGTTTGAGAAAATTCTTAATAAAATGTACATAGTTCACAAGTGTTTGTCTATTTGTTTTTTACTTGTGTTTTTACCTTTTAAGATATAGTTTTCATCTGAGTGCCCCCTTCAGCAGCACAAAACTATTTGGGAGAAAAGAAACACACAAATACTAACAATTTTGCTGATCGTGTAAGCTTCAGGAGGGTAATACCTAGGCTATTTCTGGCTTATCGGTCTCTCGTTCTTTACTGGTAACTTCAAGTGAATGTCTTCCTTTTTGTAAATTCTAAGTAGTCAGCCTACATTCATTAATGAATGATTTGCAGTCATTATTCTAATTTACTGTTTTTATTTTACTGTACTC
>JAKUDI010000559.1:0-13712 GCA_022702515.1 Ilyophis sp. 1 JC-2022
GATGAGAAAATTGAGGTTCCTGTACTTTTGTGTTTTTATTTTGGTGGGAGCTGGATTTCATTGCTGACCATTAAATAGCTTAGGGATGGGTTTGAGGAGAGAGTTAGTTTTATTCAAATGCTGGGCCAGTTTGTTGTTGCCTTTAGTAGGGAGGACGCCACATTTAGGATACAGCAGGGTGATTGGCTGGCTAGCATTGCTTGCAGAGCCTCTATCCCACCGGATCAGTTGCGAAGCACTTGATTCCAGCCCAGCTTTGGCCAGCAGCTTTGGACACAGCCCACAGGGTTATTTCACTAAAACTGGTTACCTGGGTTAGCTGGATTCTGGGTTGTTAGGTTTAGCTGGATAACTGCAATGCAGGTTAAAACCCTCAGATAAACCCTCCCAAATCTGGTACTGGACTGAAGTGCAGTAAATGGAACTTTCTGAGTTTTACTCAGTGCAGTTATCCGTAACTCTGTTAATCCTGCTTTGTGAAATACCCGCCAGGTCTACCTGGGCATCAAGATAGGCAGGCGAGACACCCGTTGAAGATTCCTTGTTGCCTGTGCTTGCTCTATCCCGACCAATCAGAAAGAGCCTATTTAACTCTGCTCATATATCCAGCAAAACCAGCATATCAGTCAGGCCAACAAACAAAACATAGCTCAGCACAAAAAGATAAACAATCAGGACGCCGGAAGAAAGAGAAGCCAGAAAGAAGAGCCTGATGTCGCCAGGGCTGCTGTGACTTCGTCCGTCCCCCCTGATCGTCACCAGCGTGCCCCACAGGAGAGGGTTTTTAGCCTGCCTGGCTGTGCTTCAATAGCAACCCTCATGGTTTTGAACTTGGGTTTAGCCTGTCTGGCTGTGCTTCAAAAGCAACCTATCCTGGTGAGCTTGGTGGCCTTTAGTCTACATGCAGGACATTTTGGAGGACCCCCCCCCCATCCTCCTTGCCTGGCTGCGTACCCTATGATTTGGACCTCATTTGCAATGATTGATGGGTTTTCTGGTGGGGTTATTTTTCTTGGGTTATGGGGGGTAAAATTAATAATATATACTTAAATAAATACTTCAATAAATATATTTTCTGTGATTGGAAAAAAAAAGACTAGTGTTGACGTCGCGCTTTGCTTTGAGGATATGAACACAGGACTATCAGTAACGACAATTTTCTATACATGAGCTTTAGAATAGCTAAGTCAGCTGAAAATTCAGGCTTGAAGGCCAGTCTTCAAACCCACAGCTCAGTTCAAAACCAACAATTCACATGAGAGAAATAGCGGCTTGCACCAGCACTCGCTGTGTTCCGGTGTGTTAGAATCGCTTAGTCCAGCGGGCGTAGGGTAAGACGGGGCTGCCAGAGCACGCTGCCCAAAAAAAAAGACAGAAATCAAAAGCTACCATTTATTGAGATCAAAAAGCACATTTATGAGATCAAAGCACACCGCCAAAGCACATTTTATGACGATCAAAGCACCATTTATGAGATCAAAGCACATTTATGAGATCAATAAGCACATTAATGAGAATCAACGCACATTTATGGAGATCAACGCCACATTTATGAGTCAAAGCACATTTATGAGACTCACAAAGCACATTTATGAGATCCAAAGACACATTTGCCAAAAAGCACATTTATGAGGATCCAAAGCACATTTTGTATCGGAATCCCATCTTGCTCGCTGCAGACCAGTTTCGTGTGCAATCAAGTACAACAATTGGGAAAGGTGGTGGGCGTCGGAGACAAAATGGTGTAGCAGCAGCGCGACAGCACAGGGATTGATTGGTTAGTAAACATCAGTCAGAGATACTAAAACTAGGTCAACCTAGTGCATGCCGGGCCGCCTGCTGGAGGTCTTGCCCCGGCAATGGCTTTCTCGCCCTAGCGCAATAAATAGGCTATTTCTGTTAGGTGGTGCTGCGTTTTATGACGGGCGGTGGGTTCGTGGTGGTTCCTGCCTGGGAAGTGCTTGTGTGGAAATATCACGTTGGGCTATAGACCCTGTTTGGATTCTGTTTTATTGCCCTTCCGTGGAGACCAAATGCAGGACAGTGAAGAACACACTGACGACTTCTCTTAAGAGAATTGAGGTTTATTTACAAAGCGCAAGGTGTCCCCAGTGCAGAGAGGACCTTCACCCCAAGGCTCCGGCTTGTTTTAAAGAAAAACACCATGCTGGCTGAAGTGGTGGAGGAACTGAAGAAGACAGGACTCCAAGCTGCTCCTCTGCTCACTGTTTTTATGCTGGATCTGGAGATGTGGCGTGTGATTTCTGCACTGGGAGAAAGTGCAAAGCTGTCGAGTCGTCCTGTCTGGTGTGTCTGGCTTCTTACTGTAAAACTCACATGCGCCAAGCCTCACTATGAATCTCCTGCCTTTAAGAAGCACAAACTGGTCAAAAGCCATTGGAAAACCTGCAGGAGAAGATCTGCTCTCATCATGACAAACTGCTGGAGGTTTACTGTCGTACCGATCAGGCAGTGTATCTGTCTGCTGTGTCTGATGGATGAACACAGAGGCTATGATACAGTCTCAGCTGCAGCAGAAAGGACAGAAACAGGTAAGATTTCTTACACATAACACTCGTGCTTTTTTACAGTGATGACCGATTATTATCTTGGCTTATAACTACAAAACGTTAAGGCTTATGACCTATGTTTTTGACCTGTGTTTTATTGCATTTGTGTCATACATTCATGAAGTCAGTGTTTCCCATTAATGTATCAAACTGTGGCGGGCTCGCCACGATTTAATTTATACTGCCGCAGTTTAAAATCAATTTTAAAAAAATGTTGTATGTGCGTACTGTAGCCCTGTCGCTTCAAAAAATGCCTCTCTTGTCACGGTTTCCTTCCTGCTCTGTCCCTCTTTTCAGGTGTTACCTTTCGGTGCCGCCAGAGGGCGCTATTGTCATTTTCCTCCCTCTTCATGTAACGGGCATACAGGTGCAGCTCAAAAAATTTGAATATCGTGAAAAAGTTCAATATTTTTTGTCACTCATTTCAGAAAGTGAAACTCATACGTCAAATAAAACGTTAAATGAAGTTTGTATAAAAAAACATTCAAAAGGCGATTGCCCCCCCCCCCCCCCCCAAGTATGGTTATATTTATAGTCTTACAGTTACAACCGGCCCTTTGAGGGCAACCATAATGCTGATGTGGCCCGGGGTGAAAATGAGTTTGACACCACTGGTCTAAGGTATCAAACGAGCCCCAAACCATCACTCTGCGGCCAGATATGGAGTAGATGTGGATGGATCCCTTTAAGGGTTGTTTCTCCGGACTTTTTCCCCCATAGAGTTCTATAGGAAAATGAGTCGGGAGAAATAACCCTTGCAGTGATCCATCCACATCTACTCCATATCTGGCAACAGAGTGATGGTTTGGGGCTCGTTCGTTCACTTTCTTGTGATCTCTCTCTACAGTGGAAGAAGTCCGTATTCTAGAGCCCAAGACCCGAGAGGACTTTTTACATTACATTACATTACATTCATTTAGCAGACGCTTTTATCCAAAGCGACGTACAGTAAGTGCATTTTTACAATGTGAGTCTGTAATTAAACCTAAATTAAAAGAATGAAGCAACATGAGAATATGAGGTAATATGAAGAACAAGATGATTTGTATAATTATGTATATATTCATAACTGACTGGCTTTAGGGATCTCATACATCTTCTCCCCCATCAGATCCCTGTTAATTCAGCTGCAGTCATCCTGATATTAAATATATGGATCATATATGATAATATTCAATATCATGTCCAACAGTAGGACTGTGTGAATAAAGTGTTGTAACTTCCACAAAAGTTACACAACCAATATACAGTAATATAAAAATAATTAAGATAGTTATGTGAAAGGAGCGAGCAGATCCAGCCCCAACACGGGGCGCTGCACTATAAAACTCCGTAGTACAAAAGAGAGAGCGAGAATAAACCGCACAGACTTGCAGTAAGAAATATCCTCCTAATCGCTAAACCCAAACCTCCTTTTTATAACTCAAGCAAGAGCTTATCTACTAGACGTGAGCAGATAATTATTGTACTTGACGTTATAGAAAGCACAGAGCACTGAAAAGTACTGAGTAAATACCAATACCGGCTCTGTATAGACACGCCGTTTCTCTGTGAACCAAGACCCTATGTAAGGTTCCACAGGTGCAACAGCGAACGCAATCAACTCGCCTGCAGACCAATGAGCGCAGGAGGAGTTGCAGGCAGAGAGAAATCTGCACGTGTAAGAACCATTTAGCCAAATAGACGTGGCAAACTCAAATTAGTGATGCAGGAGTGGAAAGGAAGAGAGCTGAATGATACAGACACCCAAAACCATGGCAAGTTATAATTGATTGATAGTTATAATGGTTGACAATTCAATAAATGGGGAAAAAGGTTTGAAAATGGGAAAAACTACTGAAATATGGTACAATCAAGAATAAAAAGGAAAGTGTTTGGAAAAGGAGAACCATCAAGAAAATATGAAATTTAAATATGTAAAATATGAAAGATATATAAAATATGTATGGTTTGTATAAAATATGTAAGTGGAGCTTTCTTCTCTTCTCTTCTGTCAGATTCCTGTCAGCTCACACTGGACCCCAACACAGCGCATAAACGCCTCCGTCTGTCTGAGGGGAACAGAGAGGTGACCTGTATAAAAAAGATCCAGTCATATCTTGATCATGCAGAGAGATTTGACTTCCGGCAGCAAGTGTTGTGCAGAGAGGGTCTGTCTGGACGCTGTTACTGGGAGGCTGAGTGGAGAGGGCGTGAAGGGGTTTCTATAGCAGTGTCATATAAAGAGATCAGCAGGAAAGGAGGGTGTGGAGAGTGTGGTCTGGGACGGAATAATGAGTCCTGGAGTTTGTACTGCTCTCCCTTCAGTGACTCCTTCTTCCATAATAATGAGGACACTGACATCCCTGTTCCCTCTTCCTCCAAAATAGGAGTGTACCTGGATCACAGGGCAGGAACTCTGTCCTTCTACAGCGTCTCTGACACAATGACCCTCCTGCACAGAGTCCAGACCACATTCACTCAGCCCCTCTATCCTGCGTTTGGGGTTTATACTAAATCCTCTGTAAAATTGTGATCTGGGATGATGCAGAGAGTGAAGATCAGCTGTAATTAAAGAGAGAAATTATTAAATTAAATGAAAGGGGTAGTCCACTGTAATGAACTTTTAGGCTAATATTTTAGAATTTCTGAAAATGTTGAGCAATTTTCCAAGCTTTTTCTCTTATATGAGCATGGACGATGTGAACTATGTGATGTGACGTCATTGAATTGACTGTACCTGACCGTGCATTGACCGTACCTGACCACCTATTCCACCAAGCTTCTCGTCCAGACTATGGTCCCCTCACGCCTGGACAACTGCAACTCCCTGCTAGCAAGCCTACCAGCCTGCGCCATCCTGCCTCTTCAACTCATCCAGAACGCAGCTGCCCGGCTTGTGTTCAACCTCCCGAAATTTTCGCATGTCACCCCCCTGTTGAGGTCACTCCACTGGCTGCCAGTTGCAGCCATAATCAGGTTCAAAGTTCTGACCCTGGCCTACACTGCAGCCAATCGGGCAGGCCCTGCCTACCTGCAGGACTTAATCCAGAACTATGTTCCTGCTCGACCACTTGCACTTCCTGCACTTTCCCCCCTCCGTGTCAATGGCGCTCGCCCGTCCCGACTGTGGAGCTTTTCCACCCTAGCTCCCCAGTGGTGGAACGAACTTCCCATTCGCCTACGTACTATGCCAACGCTGCCTGTACTTGTTCTTGTTTAACTGTGTATTGAAGTTCATAATATTAAGAATAGAATTGTAGTAGAGCTGATTTACCCAGTTTACTGTGAACTGCATTCAAGGTTCATTACTAGGGATAGCTGCTACTTTATGGGAAGGATGTGCTTTATCTTATCTGTTCTGTAGTTACTTCGATGACGTTTCTGTATGCACTTACTGTATGTCGCTTTGGATAAAATCGTCTGCTAAATGACTAATGTAATGTTATGAATTGCATTTTTCGTAGTTCACATCGTCTGAAATTATGGAAATTGATAGGAGAGTCGTTTTCATTTGGCAGTATGGACTGATTATAGTCCTTTCCCACTGTAGAGCTGGAACCAGGCTGGCTCATTATAGCCCTTTCTCACTGTAGAGCTGGAACAGGCTGGCTCATTATAGCCCTTTCCCACTGTAGAGCTGGAACAGGCTGGCTCATTATACCCCTTTCCTACTGCAGAGCTAGAAGCAGGCTGGCTCATTATACCCCTTTCCCAATGTAGAGATAGAACCAGGCTGGCTCATTATACCCCTTTCCCACTGTAGAGCTGGAACCAGGCTGGCTCATTATAAAATCACGCACTGTGCTTCTTTTGGAAATAATCACATACAAAAGACGTCTTACGGGAAGCTTCCTTTATTAACAATATCTCTCTACAAAATCTCAAAGACACTCAGTCTCAAATGTCTCTCTCTCCTCTGATGAAACCCCACGACTTGGGTATAAAAGACCAAATGGCTATATTTCTGCAGAATGCGATGTCCTGGAATAACGAAAACTATGGGTTTGCGTTGATTATGACCTTTTTCATTATGCTACCATATCTACGGCTGCCCCCTAGTGGCTGTTGTTGACGTCCCAATTATAGTTGCCTATTCATATTCTCTGAAATTATAAATTCATTTAACGTAACCCTACATTTTAACAACTCCTGTAGGCCATAAGAGGGCGTTTTATAAATAGACTTGCTGTTCTGGGAAATTTGAAAATAAGGTAACCTGTGTTATGCAGATATTTCTCACGTTTATTTGTGGAGAATTAAGCGAGTTATATGAGGCTATATTGTATGAGTGGAAGTCTGCATCAGTCAATATAATACCGATCTAGACTTATATTTATATAAGCAGCGAGGAAAGCTGAGTGGATTCTAGGTTTTTATATATACTACTCAAAAGATTTTAAGGGTCAAAGAAGTATTGTAAGTATGTCTTTTTAAGCCAGATAGGGTTAGAATATCCCCCTTTGGGTTATCATTTGGACTATAGACATCACGTTATTATGGGACATGCATTCATTGCCCTTATTTTTAGAAACTTTTTTAATTAACCCAGATTTCCTTTTCATGGATTTGAAGCACAAACTTATTCAGACTAAACTGACAAACTGCCTCGAAACACCCATTGTGACACCTCATGCACCATTTGCACGTGTTTTGCATGAGTGTCATTCCACGCATGCCAATTTTAGCAATAAAATGGCTGAGCATTTTCCATTCATCACCACATCATCATTTTGGGGGGTGCATGACTTTTTTCATCAGGGTAATAAACTAGTGTCTAATCAAAAGTTTTTTGTTTTGTGTTTTTCTGTTCTTGAGCCATCAAAGAATTATTTTGTCATTAGTCGTCACCATTTTAGCTCGCTAGCTTAACTTCTTTTGAGTAGAATATATGGACTGAGCAACCAATGACCACAGCTGACCCTCCCCGTCTCTTTCATGTTTGACAGGCCGATTCGTTTTGAAATAAATACGTGACGAAATAAATAAAAGATGCGTAAAATAATTAATATTTAATTGCTTATTTATTAATTTCATTGCTTGTTTATTTATTAAATTATCGATTTCACTGCTTGTTATTTATTTAATTTCATCCATACTTGGGGGCGTTTGAACCATTTTTCATATTTTGGACGTTTGTCGGTGGGAAAGGAATTAGCTGATCTGGAATCAGAGTATTTGCACAAAAAGTGAAAAGAGCCTCTGATGCCAGATCCGTACAGCTGACACATCTCAACAGGTAGGCCATTGGTTCAGCATGTATTGGTTTGAGACACCGCCCACAATGACAGGCGTCACCGTCACACTTCGGTTTCTGTGATCACGTGATTTGAAAAAAGCATCGGAGCACGACTTCCAAACAGCAGTGATTTGAAAACTGGACACCGTGTCGACACGTGAGTATCGAGCGTTCCATCCCTCGTAGAGAGAGAGGAGTGCGAGAGAGTGTTATCGCTGTGTGATAGCTGGAACTCTCTGGCTGGAGGTTGAAGTCACTGTTTCTCCTCAGTGGAATACTTCTGCTCCTGGGGGCAGTAACTTCCTACTGACATACCAGATCGGGTGTTCCTCCCCATTACTCTCCTGGGTCAGAACGACCCCCCCCCCCACTTCAGACACATCAGTGTGGACCACCATCTCCATGCTGAAGTCAGGAGTCACCAATACTGGGCTGGAGCACAGGGCCCTCTTCAAACTCTGGAAGGCCTGTTCAGGCTCCACTGTCCACCTCACCATCTGGGGCTGGGCCTTGTGAGTGAGTTCTGTCAAGGGGGCAGCTAGGGAGGCAAAGTCAGGAATGAAGTGTCTATAATAACCTGTCAGTATCCCTGATCTGGGCCAGGTTTAGGATATAACTTCTGTAAATATCTCAATTACCCTCCATCACACATAAAACCTGTCTGGGCCAATCAGAAACACACAGTAAACCTGTCTGGGCCAATCAGAAACACAGTAAACCTGTCAGGGCCAAACAGAAACACACAATGAAACTGAATAATCTAAAAAATGAAACAAAAAGTGAGCTCTGCCTTTAACCCTCATATTATCTTTAGCATAATTCAGTGTTTGTCTCTTAAAAACCTGTTAACCGTATATATTATTTGGACAGTTAGATTTCTTATAATGTGTTGAGATTAAATAGCAAATATGCAATGAACACAATGCTAAGTTTTCAAAGGTCTTGTAATACTCGGTAAACAAAGGTGTTGCATGGGGTCATTTGTGGCGTAGCTGTATTTTAAACTTCACAAACGTCCACTTACCTCAGGCTCTAAAATGAGATGTGAGATTCTTTTAGATAGATTAGTCAATTGTGAGACACACAAAATGTGGAACAGTGTCAAAATGTTTCTATTACAATAGTTGTGTCAGTTTAAACTTTTGGGGTCAATCTGACACCAAACATATAAGGCGTCATAAAATGTCAAGATAATCTGAGGGATAAACCTCTAGTTGCCAGTGGGACAAAGCCTTCTTCCCTAAAAATAGAGAAATAAAAAACCCTGTAGTCTTGCACTTCTCTTCATGACCACATGGGGTCGCTGTCATACTCTTTGCAGTTCAGCAATGATCAGGGAAAAGTGTCTTTCTAATATGTCAACATCTGTATAGATCGTCTTTATGGTTTATTGTTACCCATTCTCTTTATTCCTTAATATGTTCTTGTTAAACTCTTTCTTGCACTAGAGAGCAGTGCAAAGATTGGGTTACAAAAACAGAGGTATTTACTCCTGGTTTAAATGTTTAAAAGTGCTGTTTGAGAGTCCGGCCACGTTCCTGCTGCTCCTGATTCCGTCAGTGGCACTAAAGTCAAGTGAAACTTTATCAGCATTTTTGAAGATTTTATTTGGTTGCTATTTCCATACCTTAAACAATCACAATATAAAATATTTTTGAAGATACAAAATGCAGAAGTGTAAAGCCTCACGCCTACAGGAGTGAATGAGCGTTCATGCCTTGTGTGTATTTTGTGTTTTTGAGTAACAGTCAGCCACTCCCCCATGTACTCTTATTGCATAGGCTGGTATAGTGTAGTATATTGCAAGGGGTAGCTAGTTACTGCACTGCCTGTTCTTGCACACCTAATGTTAGCCAAACGACTTAAAAAACACATGAAATGACATTACATTACAATCAGTGAGCAGATGATCTTATCCAGAGTGATGTACAGAAGGGGAGAACATCAGTGTTCGTCTCAGGAATACAAAGTGTGACATCATCAAGAAGGGACAGAAGGCCTAAGAATAATCTCCCGGGGTGCGTCCCAATAGTAGAAAAATGCATCCTCCTTTCCTCCACTACCACCTCCTCTCCTCCGCGCCCCGGAAATTGATCTTTGTGTTTTAATCTAATGTTGCTGATTACATCTAAATTACGTATTAATGGTTACATATTAATGAATGACTTGACGCAAACCACAATGCCAGATACATATCCTGAATAGGCATATGCAAATACTTGTACTGGAAACGTTGAGGCAGTTTTGCATACTTCCGGGTAGGAGAGGAGTGGCAGTGGGGGAGTGGAGGAAAGGAGGTGAGGAGTGAAGAATATTGGGACGCACCCCAGGGCCGTGTCCGAATCAACACTCTTCCACACTATTGAGTAGCCTTGGTGAGTCGACAGGACAAGAAAGTCATTGAGTAGGCAAACATTTTTCAAATTGCAGTAGAGTTGAAACACCCGGATGACACACTTACTTCCGGTGTTTCGCTGAGTACATTCGGGAGCACACTTTATAAGGAGTACACAAACATTTTGGTCACATAAATATGACGTGAAGGTTTTACAAAAATGAGGCGCAGCATCACTGACGTTTTCCTTCAAATACAACAAAAACAACACATGACATGGCAGCGCAGGGGTGCCAGATTTTGCAAGACATTCCAGCCAAATGGCAACTCAAAATTAGCCAACTCAAAATAAAACCAACGTATTTCAAATAGAAATAATCTAATTTTTACTTTTTAAAATAAGTTTATTAAATTTTTACCCATGACTCCCAATTTAGCTGTAAAACCGCGGAGTGTCACAAACACTAATAAGAGCAATTGGGGTGAAAGTTACACACGGCTAAAAGCAGGTTTGTTCATAGATTCCTGTGTTTTCTGACGTTTGAGTAAATATCAGCTCAGATCACTCCTCCCTAAGGGAGACTGGGCGTGTTCGGCTAGAGCCGATTTACGTCATATCTGCGTCGGCCTGCATCGGAAACTGTCCGAGATGGCCGAAAAGTCGGTGCTGCGTGAACTAAGGCGGAAATGACAACATAAGGTTAAGCAGGCGCCTTAGCAGCGGTGCAGTTGCTCTCGGGCGCCTTCAACATCGCCGCGCCTTCAAACTAACCAACGACAGAATTGGTGAGAGAGCGAGGAGAGTGTGGTATTTCCTCACGACAAACGCGGATAATTTCACAATATCGCCACCTATCTCGGCGTATTGATTCTACTCCCAAAAAAAAATCTAAATGAAATGTACCCTTCCCTAATAGTGTTCAAACACAGGTAGGCTATAAGAGTTATTTAGTTAATCTTACAATGTAAAAGCAGTAGTCTATTTCCCCCCTCTTTCTGGTCTCTTATCTAATTTCACATATAATATTTTGTTGTTTTTCTTACTGCTTTTTTTTTAATTTAAATTATTTAATACAATCCTTTTTTTGCACTTCAATTAATGTGATTTTGTTTCATAATGTGAGGTTCTAGTATAAGCCCAACCTATCGAACACATTTCTGTACATTACTTTTGTGTACTTGAATTTATTTTTTATTCATACAAATACATAAATAAATATGCGTTTTGGGAGTTTGAGATTGTAGCACATACGGTCGCTACTGTGGTTATTATATACTGTACCTTACATGTACTTTCTTGAGATATGGATGTGAAAAGTACAATATTGGTAATGTTACACTAACAAATGCCAATTCTCATTCTTGACTGCTTCTGTAATCCAACTGTAGGCCTACCTCTAACTTTATAAAATATGTTGTCTGAACCTAGAAGTGTCAAGAAATAACCCAAAAAAAGGCCTGGCCAAATATAGGTAACTTAATGTTTTGTTCAATAATGTAACTATATTGGATTAACATATTTTATATAAAATTAAAGATGCAACTTTATGAGTGTTTTGTATTTTGCATTTGTATAACAGCTGGTTTAAGAGTAAAATCCTAATTGGACTGTTGTCCAAAAAATTGTCCTCTTCAGAACATTTGGTGTGAGCATATAGAACATTAAGGTAGGACCACCAAATGATAACACATTAATTTTTGTCAAAGTATTTGGGAAGTTACCTAATTTATATTTCTCTTCACCATCCTTGTTATCAGTAAGACAACTCATTCGGATCTGAAGGGATGTTCTGCTGATGTTCTTCTGTTGAGAAGTGGAGTTTTCCCTATCTCCAGATGGGACAGTGTATAGGCAGACCTCTGCCTGTCACATTCCAGCAGAGGGGACCACATACAAATAAGCCAATTCCATAATAACATGAAGGGAAGGACGAATTAAACAATATTATGTAACACATCCTGGCGCTACTGTGCTGTACATCCACTTTGCAAATTGTTGAAAGATTAATGATTGAGATTAAAGATCTAACACTGTTATTATGGCTATGGGTTCATTAGATGTGGGTGTTCTGGTCTCCAAAACAAAACCGATAAATTATACTAGCAATTAAGACCACATTTTCAGAATATTTATTTCACACAATATGGTGACATTCACAAAAGATAAATAAACTGTAGCACTATTCCCCTCCACCACCATTCAAGCCACAATGACACCGGGTTCTTTCTGTCATTTTGTATGTTTATTGTCAAATCAGAAATATACGAACAATGATTGGTGACAGGAAAAAGGAAGACATGTTGATATTGGAATACATCTTATGCAAATACAATTATATTTATCCATACGTTACCATAACTGGCAAAGAAAATGTCATCTTTCTTGACATTGTTCCCTCAAAACACATAACAACTCCCAGTATCCCGATGTCCCTATATGTACTATATTAGTTATTCATTCATACAAACTCAATTTATCTTGTTAAAGACATTGAATGGCATTCAATTCAATACGTTCATTGTCAGGGTCCAAAGGGACCACATGCTGTCATGTAATTTGAATAAATCATGAACACTGACATTATGAGTAGCTGAATCACCTCATTTTTTCCTATGTTTTGGCTCCGTAGGAAACCCACGCTGACACGGGAAACTCCTCAGAAAGGCCCTCGGCCGGGATTTTTTTTTTGTTTTGGCTCCGTACTAAAAACAGTCATATTTTATTTACACATTTATAAATTCAGTTTGATTATTTTTTTTTGCAATAAAATGTTCAGCGTTAAATCAACTTAGAGGACATTTGATTTCTGTTAGAACTGAATGAACACTTTTGAAAATGTAGATTTTACTGTGCACTCGTGCATAATATTGGACACATGCATAAGAGAGGCTGTTTAACCCTTGTGTTGCCTTCATATTATATCTGCACCCCGTGTCCACAGGGTCAAAAATGACCCCCCTCACCAGACCCCCTGTGATGAGCCTCTTCACTGAATTATAATGAAATAACCCGTCATTCTTCACTAAACCAGTCAATAATTGTGCTTTCCTACTTCAGTCCAGACAGACTGTATTTCTTCAGTCTACACCACTCATTTTTACTAGAAAACAAACATAATTGATCTTTTTGCTGTAATAGATGCGTGGCACTTAATTATGATGACATATGATTCCATAACTGCAGGGTTCATAAGACTCATAAAACAATCTTTGTACCTGGATGATGTACCGCTTTTATGAAAATGTACAAAAGTGCAATATTTACCTTTTTTAACTGTAGGGTCACTCCAGGAAAAGCCATCAAATTGAATGCTGAGAAAATTACATTTAGGGGATTTTCACTGCTGTTGACCTCAGAAAAGGGTCAGTTTTGACCTGAGAGCAACACAAGGGTTAAATATTGTGACAAACAACAAGTTTTATCTATTTAAATGTCCTTTGTTTTTCTGTCTCATTTGAGTGTTTTTCTCTTTAATTACAGCTGATCTTCCCTTCACTCTCTGCCTCATCCCAGATCAGTTTTACAGAAGATCCAACATTAACCCAAAACCCAGGATAGAGGGGCTGAGTGAATGTGGTCTGGACTCTG
>JAKUDI010000056.1:0-15000 GCA_022702515.1 Ilyophis sp. 1 JC-2022
TGAAGCACTGATGGTGTACACAACTTATCAGCTCATTTAGCCTGGGTAATTGGTGGAAACAAAAACCTGCATGCACACCGGCCCTCCAGGACTGAAGTTGCCTACCTCTATTATAAGCAGTGGAACCCTTTCTAACTGCACCATTTTCTAAAATTATTGCAACTTGCAACAATAATAATTCACTATATAACAGAGTAATAATTCCTCATGGGAACATTTTAGCCTAATATTGTATTCTTCATGCCTTGAGTGTAGACGTGTGTTTGTAATTTTTGTTGTAAAATTGTGGCAGTAACAAATTTAAAATGCATAATTGTGTTGCACCTGAATAAAAAGTGCAGGTGCAGTGTAAAAAATTTATTTAATTTGATAGACATTGACAGCAAGAAATACATGGTTCTGTGTTTGGTTATGTGCTATTGAAAATGCATAAAATGTATAGATATCCAGCTATTTGAAAATTGTTAAAGTGAAATTCCATATAAATTGAGTTTCTGGCCTCAAAAAGCATGTATTTTACTATGCTGAAAGCCATACTACAAGGGCCATTCAATAAAAATTTAATAAATAACATTTGTGAAAATATTTTCATGGCAACATATTTTTCTTATCCAATACACTTGCATTTTCAGTTTAAAAAACTTTTTTTGCCAGGTTTCAGGAGGATATTTTTAGTTATTAAAGCATGTTTACAGTTTGACTGCTTGACAATTAGATCATTTTAATCAGCATTAGTGACCCAGGAAGAACCAAGTAAAAAAACTAACATGTTCCTTTGTGAACTCACAGTTGAAAGCGTGATGCTGTTGCAGTGATAAAGACCATAGTCTACTCTAGACACGATGACAATTGTCTTTTGGATCACTTCCCCTTATGCTAGGCACAAACTGTCACACGTGTGGATCTATTGTTTTTAATGTAAAATCTTTAGTTGGGACCTGACTTGATTGGTATTTTTGTATTTTGTGCAAAGTCTTAGAACTGGGACAGCTCTTCATATTGTAATACAATGAGAGGCCAGGTATGTGAAGGATGTTATGTTGGTGCAAGATGGCTCCAGCAGGGGGAGCCATGCCAACTCTCACATGCACCTAACAAGGACTTAATTGAGCACACCTGAAAATGTGTAGCTCATCAGGCACCCTATTTAAGCACCTTGGCCATGACTGAATACGATCCTTTAACACCTTTGGGGGCGCATATTTAAGTCAACTTCATCAAAAAGCTTTTGAGTGGGCAACTTTTTAATCACAAATGGGGGAACTAAAAATCTCAGGATGAAACCCTTATTTCAGGGGTTTTGTTGAGGGAATTCAAGAGCACACTCACACTCACACTCATCATCATGCAGAACTGTGCACTCATCCGACAATTTCAGTAAGTAACCCGGAAGTGAAAACGTAAAAGACATCGGGCCTCATTCATGAAGCGTTTCTAAATATACGCGTACATTTATATACTAAACGAGTTGGTAAAAAAAATGTACACCGGATTCATCAAACCTACGCTGAGCCTAAACACTTGACAGCAATTTGACAAATGTATTCTTAACAATAAGCCACCGTTTTCCAAACGAGCGCCAACTAAACTGTTCTGCAGAATGAAGCTGTCGTGGGTCCCACCAGGCCATCGGGCCACAACGTTGAGCAACACACATTTTGCATCACATATCAGCTGCATATTGATAGAGTGCTAACCCTTTCTAGTCATATATGCGAACGCATCATCAGAAGGAGCCTTGATGCATACGTGTGTGCAGTCTATGGCGCCGATAACCTTTGGCAGGTGGGCAATTTCATAAAAACCACGTTTTACCTCCACCTGGCTTTGCATCCTGTAGGGGAATTGAATGCACTGTGGCATTAGCTTGATTATGCCGTTCAGCACACCGGGTAGTATGCGGCTCAGGAATGGCTGGGATATCCCGGACCTGTCAGCTATCTCGCGCTGAAAAGTCCCTGTGGCTAAGAAGCCAAGTGTCGAAAGGACTTGTACACGGACCGGAATGGCATGGGATCTTCTTAGATTAGGCTCCAAAAATGCTGCACAAATGCAACAGAATTGCTCTAGGTAGTCGAAACGACTAATACGCCACGCCATTCAGTGCTTTCAGCCAACAAATCCACGTGATCCCTAAAGATGCGGTCTCTCCAATGGGCGCCATGCGCCAACTACTCCAACAGCGCAACGTCAGCCATTGCGACTCTGGTTACAGACTTGTAAGCCATTTTATAACATAAAATGTGTTTTAATTGTCATATTTAACATCATATAGCCTAACATTTAAATTTGATCATTTAATAAAATGGTAGGTTACTGTGAGCATCCATTACATTATGGGTCTAATTAAATGGGTTCATAGCCAACAATAGATCTATTGATTAATAGGCGTAATCTAAAGTGTTTTTCTTTTTACAATCGTAATGTATAATTTGCATTCTGCACTATATAAACTACATTTAGTCTTGTGAATTTAACAGAAAATACTGGTGCCAACCCTGGGTCTTGTTACAATATGAACAGACTGATTAGAACACATTCTGAGGACTAGTGAATTGCATAACCTCCTCAGACATGTCTTAAGATGTTTCCATTCGGACAGTGACCTGGCCCGGAAACATGCTTTTCTTAGCCTCTCTTCAGCCTGGACACTGAGCTTTTCTCTTTGCATTTCTCTGTCTGTTCTTCCCCTTTTCTTTATCTTTGATTTCTGCTTGGTCAGTACAACAGCAGGATAGCATCAACATTATCTTCTCAATCTTGACATGCAGTTTTGTGTTTTTTTGGCTTTTTGGTGAAATTCTGGCAGCTTGAGAGGTAGCCGCTCCCCCATATGGGTATAAAAGTCAGAACAGCACACTCTGATCATCACACTCACCTGAGAGACATCTTCATCTGAGGCTCACCTTTACCTGACATTCATTTTACCGGACACCCTGAGCCCAAACGAGACCGGACACGTCATTCAACAGGTGGGTAACTTTTCAGGTTTTCTTCAGCTTCATATTTCCATTCTGCACAAAACCACTCCTGATATGTAATACAAAACCATTATATCTCTGATATATAAAACTTATAGACAATATTGGACATAGTAATAAAAATGTCCATATGAAGAGTGATCTCTTATTTTCTCTTCCCAGCCTCTTCATGTTTCCAGACTGAAAAGTGTAGTTTGTATATTGTTGCAGGAGGTATTGTGAGAGATAGTAGTTACAGTGAGCATAACCAAAAGATGCAGAATGATCTTTCTTGAAATATCCCAGAAGTTAAATTGACTTGGTGTTATACTGTGTTGATTAAGTGTTCCCTTCATTTTTTTGAGCGGAGAAACATAACGAATGCAGATGCTTCCATACAGGTGTACTGTTCATACAGGTCTTCTGTTTTCAGTATAATTATACCCACTAATATGGTTGCAAAGTTGCTAGTGTGAGCGCTATGGTTGCTATCGTTCCACTGAATGGAACCAAATGGCAAAATGTAGCCAATCAGACAAAACGGCATATAAAATGTGTACCAAGACAGAGTAACATTTATTGGAATATATTAATATATGTTTGTTTTTTTGTTCCACTGCTTTAAAATGTGGAGTTGCAGTTTTGCAGTGTGTGTGTGTGTGTGTGTGTGTGTGTGTGTGTTTGTGCTGAGAGTTGGAGTATGTTTAAAATGTGGAGTTGTAAGTTTTGCAGTGTGTGTGTGTGTGTGTGTGTGTGTGTGTGTGCTGAGAGTTGGAGTATGTTTAAAATGTGGAGTTGTAAGTTATGCTATGTGTGTGTGTGTGTGTGTGTGTGTGTGTGTGTGTGCTGAAAGTTGGAGTATGTTTAAAATATGGAGTTGTAAGTTTTGCAGTGTGTGTGTGTGTGCTGAGGGTTGGAGTATGTGTGTGCATATATGTGGTTATGTGTGTATGAGAGGAAGTGGGCTATTTAGCTGTTTATTGGTTAAAATGTGTAATAGCAATATTAAGGACCTTTTTTGAAATATGTCAGGAGTTTAATTAAATATGCTCACAAATTGTGTATATGTTCCCCAGGGTACGATCATCAAGGCCACTTTCGCTCTACTTTTCCTGATCCTTGGCATCACTTGCACAGTGATCGCACAGAACGAAAGATACCAGAAATTTCTGGTTCAGCATTACAAACAAGACATGGCAAAGAAAGATTGTGATAGCAAGATGAGTATTATCAACAGCAAGTATTATGACAACCGATGCAAAGAAGTCAACAGTGTCATTGGAGCCACCAAGAATCTAATCAAAGCGGTCTGTGACAAGGCAGGGGAACCCTACCCCAAGGAGGGCGGAGTTCTTCGCAAATCATTGCAACAATTTCGTGTGATCACCTGCACACACATGGGGGGATCAGACCGGCCCCCTTGTGAATACAGAGCAAGCAGCAGCATGAGATACATTGTTATTGCCTGCAATGAGGACAAATTACCTGTGCACTATGACGAGGGTCATATAGACTAAGCCAAGATCTGATATCTGTGCAGTTAAAATGCTGAGGGTTATGCTAAAATGAATGCGCTGATCGAACTGGAGCTTATAACCAGTTGAAACAATGTGCTTCAAAACCTGCTGATATTTTGCATGCAACAATAATAATAAAAATCACTGCAATAAAAGCTTTCACTGCAAACTTCTTCTTTTTGTATTTTTTAAGTTGATACAGTGAATCAAAATTACACGCGATAGCCATGAACAATACAGTCTGACATTCAGCTAATACAGGAAACACTGTTAATAATGTGCATTTAGCTATTTGAAAATTCTCAGGTGAAACATTTCTACAGTTCAGTGCTATTCACATTGAAGAATTGCTTTGTATTTTTCCATTACACTTCTGTTCGTTGCCGGTACTCATTCCCTCGAGGAATAAGAGGGTCTTGAAACGTTTCCGTGATGAAAGACAGTAGCTAGTTTATTCGTAGGTACAGTTCAGCATGATGTTTGTCAGCTTTCCAGTCTAACATGCTCTTACATTCCAAACTGGCCCAGCATTTATACACATAGAGCAGGAAGTATCATATAGGTGAGGCTAGACAGGGAAGTCTCGTGGATGTGTATTCCCGGGAAACTCAGTGGGGCATTCATGTAGGTGGCAAGGAGTACTTAGGAGTACTTATATCGTTTTGTTTTCGTTTTGGCTGTTAGCCTTAAGAAATTAGTTTTGTGTCTTTTCTTTCTTACAAGAGTAATGTATAATTTGCATTCTGCACTATAGAAACTACATTTAGTCTTGTGAATTTAACAGAAAATACTGGTGCCAACCCTGGGTCTTGTTACAATATGAACAGACTGATTAGAACACATCCTGAGGACTAGTGAATTGCATAACCTCCTCAGACATGTCTTAAGATGTTTCCATTCGTACAGTGACCTGGCCCGGTGTCGTGGATTTTTCGACAAGAATATCAAAGTTCAATTTCTAAGTTCTTAAAATAATCAAAGTCCAAATTCAGAATGATCAGTAAACAGTCTTCGTGCAAAAATCAGAGTGGCAAGTTCTTCAGAGAAATCAGCATTTATTGGTACAGAGTTCCCAACAAACCGGCTTCGTCCTGCAAGACGAATACCCCGACTGGTGTTCTTACAGGCCTTATATACTCTTTTTCTGCTGACATAGGGTATCTTTCTTTATTTTTAGATAAATGACTTGGCTTCGCCACAATCGTTTTAATTGTTCTTGGGTTTTCCCCATTGTGGCTTTTCCCTTCGATTCCCTCACAAAAAATATGTTTTTAATATGTTGCTAATACAGTTGCAATAGGTTGCACATACAGTTGCAATAGGTTGCACATACAGTACATACAGTTGCAATAGGTTGCACATACAGTTGCAATAGATTGAGTCATAGACAGCTGTAACATGAGTCAACCATTTAACATGAGTTAACCATTGCATTTGAGTAAGTTTTAGTTTAGATTATACAAGTATATCACTTCATATTTGTTAGAACACCACACCAGAATGATACAGTACATTCTTAAAACCTTGGATAATATCAGATTATACAGTTGATTATTCATAACCTTGGATAATATCAGATTATACAGTTGATTATTCATTCTTCTACTGGTTTTGCTTTAACACAGATATAATGCATTTGTCTGGCTTGCATTCTGGCCTTTGTTCAACAGTTTAATCAATCACATTTTAAACTGTGGTTACTTGCATTTCCTTAGCTTCAGCTGCAACTATTATTTGATTATATATTAACATTGATTATACAGTTTCAATCAATACATTTGAATACAATGATTGTTCGTATATATCTTGTGGGTATGTGTCATCATGTCTTGTGAGCATGTCGTGGGCATGTGTATCTCGTGTGCATGAGTCATCATGTTCTTTTGGGTGTTTTCCTGTAATGTGAGAACCATGATACATTAATCTATTTTTAGAGTGCTTGTCGGTATCTCAGTGTATCTGAGGGCTCACGTGCTTTCTCTCACGTGCTTAGTTCTTATGAGGAAACTTAATAAATTTCTTACATTTCCCCCCTTTCGGGGTCAGTACTCCTGAACCCGAATTCTATATACGGGGAAGTAGGCCTTTCATCATGACCGTTATTTATTTCAAGCAAGGGTGGGGAAGGTGTGTTGAGTGAAATGCATGGTGGTGATGGTGCAGGGGAAGTAGGGGTCACTGGCACGGTGGGAGAATAGCTGGGGGACGGTGGTGATCCAATTTGCAGGGGGATGTAAGGCTGACGTGGTGTAGGGGCTTGCGGGGGTCTTGGTCGTGGGCATCTTTGTTTGCGACTTTTCTTATATGATTGACCTCTATCTGTGGCTGCAGTAGCCTGTATTTGAACGTGGGGAGGTATCTCTGCTGATCTGACTGGTGTTTGGTAAGGGACACTGGGTAAATTTGATCTTTTTGTGAGTGCTGCATATATTTGATAAGCGGGTGTATTGCTCGTCCACACAACACTCTCCCCATCTACCATGGCAAAGAGTGTTTCACTTGCAGATGTAGTGAAAACGGACTTGGGTTCTCCTTGGTTCCTCTGAATGTGAACCTCTGTCTCACATGCAAATTTGATAATGAGCACGTCGAGCATCGGACGTAAGGTCTGTTCAACTGATACATGCTCCCAGGGTATCCTGACGTGCCTCCTTTCCATCAGAAAAGGCTGTGTATCGTTTTGTTTATCAAAATATGATAAGAGATGTAGCCCTGCCATTACCCAATTGGCTTTGAAGGGCTTTAGCAGCTCTACTTTCTTTTTAGCATGGTTTACACGGGTCGCTAGGCAGCGTCGTGTGTGGCCTTGGCCATGGATGTCCCTGTGTATACCTGCACATCCCCTGCTGCCGAACACGCAACCATACACATCTGAGTCTGCAATAAAATAGTCTGATGGTGTCTCTGTTTCCCATGCGGTGCATGATGCCTCTCCGAATGTGTAGGCCATACTTCAATTTGTTAATTTAACTCAATTATGTATGCTCCTGGGGGAAGAGTTGCCTTAAATTCGTCTCTTTCTTCCTCCCACTCAATCTGTGTCATGCAGCAGAATCCAAATTGCTCAACTGGTTGGTCAGGGCTACTATCTTCAATATCCTCAATTATGTATTCGTCCCCCTCAGCGTTGTCAGCAAACAATGAGCCTAACAAACTGGTTTCGTCTACCGTTACTTCACTACGTGATTCCGTTACTTTATAAACTTCCTTGGTGACTGCGTTCACCAAGCACGATAATAAGTGGAGCCACATTCAATTTTCCAAATCAAGTGGTGTGCTGTGAAAGTGGAGTGGTATGTATGTATGTGGTTATGTACTGGGGTGGTGTGTTAGTAATGTTTATCTGTTTAAACGGTTGATTCGTATGCGTCTTCTGTACCCAGGTCTTCTTCTTTTTGTCTGCTCGTTTGCTGAGTTTCTTGTAGGTTCAGATCGGGATGCTTTCGTTGGATAAACTGTCGGATGGCCACCCAGTTGTTCTCGTATATCACCCTGGTTGGCACCAGCGGCACCGGTGGTTTGGGCGTGCTGTAGTAAGGAGTGTCCCTCCGTTCCAACCTGGGTCGATCCTCACACACCTGGGTAGTTAGCGTGGTCTGTCGGTAGGACACCAGCTGGACCCCTATAGCTTTTTGTAGAGAAGACTTCAAGAGCGGGAGAAAGCAAGAGAGCAACAATATCACTAACACTAGTGTCACTCCCACTATTAGTCCCGCCTTGGCCAGCCAGTTTCCCCAGCGTCCCATCATTTGATCCATCCAATCGCCTACTTGGTGACCATATCCTGCATTCGACGTTACCTCAGCGCGGACCTTTTTAACTTCCTTCATTGCCTGAGTAAAGGTTCCCTCCGGAGATGTGGCATCCGGAACAATAGTGCAACAGTCCGTTCCTATCATTATGCACACACCCCCCTTTTCTGCCAACATCCAATCTAACACCCAGCGATTTTGACGCGTCATTTTACTATTTGCGTATAATTCTTCACCTAATGCAGTTAATGCCTCATCAGTGTTATTAATGAACCGTTGTTGATTGTAGTAGATATAGTTGATCCATTCTACATTCTTATTTACTGCTATCCAGGGTATGATGGACTCAAACCCTGCCAGAATTTCATTTCTAGCTTTGAACTCGTTGGGGATGCCTCTGGGTTGTCCTATTAGATCTAATGTTACCTCCGGGTCCTCCGAGGCCCGTTTCCTGCGGCTGGTTGGTGTCTGACTTTGGGATGGAAATCCCATTGTGACAGGGTGCGATAGCAGTACTCGCGCACAAGTTCCTGTCCAATTTGGTGGTAATTTATTAAACACACCTGTACCGCACATCCAGAACATGTCTGCTACTCTTTCGGTCGCATGCACAATATTTTGGCACTCTGGGGCTTCAGTGCTATTTGTGTCTCCTCCGCAGGTAACATTTAGTTCAGGGGTTTCTGAGGTGTCTGAGCCGTCACATGTCCATGTGAAAGCACACCTTCCTGGGAAATTTCCTAGGGGAGTTTTCCCATTGTTTACCCGGTAACATTCATATGCTCCCTCAGTCAATTGCAATTTTCTAGTGTTTATGTGTGGATTACTGAAACTCTTCTTTAGATTATACTTCGCACACTGTTTCTCACGAGTGACATTTTGGTTTTTTGTTCCCATTTCTTCTATGCACTGAATGGGACACCTTTCTGTT
This sequence comes from Ilyophis sp. 1 JC-2022, assembly GCA_022702515.1. NCBI lineage: Eukaryota > Metazoa > Chordata > Actinopteri > Anguilliformes > Synaphobranchidae > Ilyophis > Ilyophis sp. 1 JC-2022. The sequence goes on from JAKUDI010000056.1 coordinate 9,161, forward strand.
TTTCCGCCTTCTTTTAGTTCGGTACATTTTAAGTAATTATGGGGGTTTGGGCTGATGGTGAGAAGTGGTTCCGCTTCTGCGCATATCATGCATGTATCGGGAGTATGTTTCCTAGCTGTGTAATTTGCCCATCTCCACCACCTATTGGATTGCGTTTGTACCCACAGAGGGGTGCTTGCTTCTCTAATGTTTATGCTCCTCTTATTTCGACTCGCTATTTTTTGATCTAGGGGAGGATTATTCCCCAGTCCATATAATAAGAGTGCAGTACCGGCTAGTACTAAGGCCATCACTGCCATAAATGTGTACAGGGTTTGTTCTGCAGCTTGGTTTTTGGATACCCCATATTTACATGCTACCATCGCTCCTACTGGTGCTATTATTCCTACCGACATTATTATAAAGATGATGCCGAAGATCACACACCATCTCTCAGAGGCATACCCAGCCTCTTTTCCTTTCTCGTGATTTGGTGGGGAACTTGTTGGGGCTAGCGCTTTTATTACATATAAGTTGACTTTTCCATTCTCATAGTAATCGTTCTCGTCCTGTTCATGTTCTTCTTCAACTTGCATTTTCCTGATTTCTTCTACTTGCTCTTTTACTGTAATGACTAACTGAGTTATGTTATTTCCCCATGGAGCTGTATCATTAGTCTGTTGATATATGTGCGAAATCAATAGTACTAATGCCTTCTCGGTCGCCGATATACTGTAATTCTTCAGCAGGTTCGGAAGCATGCTCATCTGAGTGTTGTCCCCCCACAATGTCTCGTTCCCTGACATCAGCTCCTCCACTAAGTTCTGCCATGCTTTCCACACTGGTTTGAGGACGTCCAGGTCCAAGTTCCCTAGACCGTTCGGCAGGGAGAAGAGCGCTGTCGTCTTCCCCAGGCTGGTCAGGAGGATTAATGTCGTGAGGACCAACGCCCCTGGTCCCATCACTGGGCCCCTCATCTGCGTCATCCCCTGCTTCTTCTGCAACATCCTCCGCTTCTTCTAGCTCCCTGTCTAAAGCCCGCGTGCAATGATTTAAATGGTACCAAAAAAGGCTACCTTCAACTTGGAGTGCTGTTGGGGATGTTCGCGTCACCCGAAAAGGTCCTTCTCGACGTTCTTCGTTCCACCTCCGTCGGAATCGCCTTATGTACACCCAGTTACCGGCCTGCACGGGCTGGTCCTCAGCTGCTGTTTCTGGTTCACGGGTCTGCTCCTGCTCAAAGATAATTCTGTGGATGACAGAGAGTTGCTGCATATACAGTTTAAGTCCCAAATCCAGCCCCTCCAGGGGCGGACCCTCAGAGGAGTCTCTCATTCGAGGGACCGGCATTCTTCTTCCTGTCATCATTTCATGAGGACTAAGGTGTGTTATTCTGCTTTCTTGACTTCTGTAACACATTAACGCCAATGGAAGTGCAGCCGTCCAGTCTAAATTGGTATCTTGACTGATCTTGTTTATTTTTGCTTTGAGTATGCCATTTACTCTCTCCACCATTCCCTGTGATTGTGGATGATATACACACCCGTATCGTTGCTTTATTCTTAAGGCTTGCATGACCTGTCTCACTATATGCCCTACAAATCCTGGTCCATTGTCAGAACTTATTGTTGTTAGTATGCCGAACCTGGGTATTATCTCATTTACCAGGAATTTTACCACCGTTCCTGCCCCTTGATCTCTTGATGGAAATGCTTCAACCCATCGGCTGAATCGATCTATTATTACCAACATGTACCTCTTACCCCTTACTTTGTACAGCATGTCAACATAGTCCATCATTAGGTGTTTGAACGGTCCTTCTGGCATTGGTATGTGTCCTATTGGTGCAGTCAATGGTTTTCTGATATTATTTTTTGCACATAATTCGCATAATCCGAGTTGGTAGTCTACTCGACTCTGCAGATAAGGTGACCAGAATCCTTGTTTCTTAATATTCCGCATTACCTGTGCTCGTGCACAGTGGTCATGTCCATGTGCCTCACTGATTAACAATGTTAGTAGGGGTAATGGTGCCAGAAGCAACCCTTCTGTATTTCTCCACAATCCATCCTCATCCTGTTTAGCCCCTCTTCGTTGCCACTCTGCCTTTTCTTCCTCTAATGCCTCGCCCTGCATTTCTCTCACATCTTCTAACGTTGGTTGTGAGTGTAATGTTGCCCCCCTTGGCCCCACTCTTTCGAGCGGCGCTATGTGGGCAGTCTTACTCCCAGAGGCCTGCTTGGCTACTTCATCTGCTTTGTTATTTCCTGCAATTACAAAGTTGTTTCCTTTCCTATGGGCCTGACACTTAATAATCGCCAGCTTACTTGGTTTCAACATGGCTATTATTAGTTTCAAAATTTGATCTTTATGCTGTATATCTGACCCATCTGTTTTCCTGAAGCCTCTTGTCTTCCAGATCGCTCCAAAGTAATGGCAAACACCGTGGGCGTATGCCGAATCTGTATATATGTCTGCTTCTTGATCTGTCATTAACTCACAGGCCCTAGTCAGAGCCTTTAACTCTGCCAGCTGTGCTGAGCATGGTTGTGTACATCTCTCTGCCTCTAATGTTTCCCATGCTCCTCCCTTCTTCTCCACTACTGCGTATCCCGCGTGGATCCCCACATGGTCTAAGTAGCTAGAACCATCTACGAACAATATTCTCTTCCCTTCCCCTGGTAATGGCTCTGTTTTCAGATCTTCCCGTAATTTCATGAAATTTTTGCTTTCCGGAACACACTCATGTGGGGTTCCATCGAAGGGTAGAGGAATATATCCCGCCGGATTCACTGTATCGCATTTTACAACCGTAATGTCTGGATATACTAACAGCATTTGGTAGTTATGTATTCTTGCAGGGGTTAGTACAAATTTTGCTTGGTCTAACATTTCTACTATTTTATGATGGATATACTCGTATTGGGTATCCCATAGTAATTGATACTGCCTTTTGGTATGCTTCCCAGATTCCTGCTAAGTCCTGATAGCAGGGCGGATATCCAGATGCTACTCCATCTAGCTTTCCACTGTAATATGCCAACACCTGCTTCTTTCTGCCTGCATTGGTATTTTGCATTAACATGGCTGTCATGTACCCTGCTCTGGTAGTTACATATAGGTCGAACGGTTTCTCATAATTGGGTGCGGCTAATGCGGGAGCTTGCATTAATTCCCTTTTAATGTTTTCGAACGCTTTTTCCGCATCTACATTCCATTTTAATTGGTCGGTCATATTTTCCTGACCGGCCTCCTTTATTATTTTCCTTAACGGTTGTGTTTTCTCGGAGTACCCCTCCACCCAATCCATGCTAAATCCCGTCATTCCCAAGAATGTCATCATTTGGCCAACTGTCTCAGGTCGCGGAACTTGCATGATGGTTTCCAACTGTCTGTTTGACATTCTTTTACCTTCTGCCGAAATTAACCTCCCTAAGTATTCCACTTCCTTGGTACAGAACTGAAGTTTTTTCCGAGACACCTTGTGTCCCCCTTTTGCTAATCTTTCTAGCAACCTCAGGCTGTCTCTGATACATTGCTCCTTTGTTTCTGCGCACACTAACAGGTCGTCTACATATTGTAACACCACACTTTGGAGGTCTAAACCTTGGAGGTCATCTTTAAGCACTTGGTTAAATACGTGCGGAGAGTGTTTAAACCCTTGAGGCATCCGGGTATATGTATATTGTCGATTTTCAAAAGTAAATGCGAACAGATCTTGACTCTGTTGTGACAATGGGACACTAAAGAAAGCTGAACACAGGTCTATTACGGTAAACCACTTCGCTGTATTAGGAATATTCATCAATAATGTATGGGGATTAGGCACTTCTGCCTCTCTATCCTCTACTACTTCATTTACCGCCCTTAGATCGTGTACAAGTCTCCATTTTTTCCCATCTGATTTCCGTACTGGTAGCAGAGGTGTATTATACGGACTTCGCGTTGGTCTGAGCACTCCTGCTTTTGTTAGGCCTTCTATGGTTTCCCTAATTCCTTCTATTGCTTCTCTCTTTAGTGGATATTGCTGCCTCCTCGGTCCCTGGCAGCCTGGTTTTAGGGTTATCTCGACTGGGTTAGCAGATAATACTCTCCCTACATCCGTGTTATGCCGTGACCATAATTGGTTTGGTAAACGATTCAGAGCTTCATCTGTTTCGGATTCACTGGGCTTGTGTGTGGCGTCTCCTTCTTTTGGCACCGTTATTTTCTGCAGTTTTCCGAACATCTGTGCAGTTATCATTATTTTGGTCATTGTTTTATCTTCTGACCACCAGATCAGTGGGTTCTCTGTGGGACCAAACTGGAGTTCCCTTGCTCTTTTCATCATTGGTCCTAAATCCTTAGCCTGGTACCCTGGGTTGACCTTCAGTGTGATGTGTGGATCAGCATTTTCTACCTGATACCACTGATTTATCCACGGAGTCCGTTCTATTTTTAACGCTGCGCCTTCTGGTCCTATTAGGAGAGCTGAACTAGGCATATATTGTATCTCCATTTTTCCTATTTCCTTGTCCCATACTTTTCCTAGGACAGGGTCTTGTGTGGGGTCTACCCACATTGTACAGTGTACATCAAATTCAGGTTCGGTTGCCTGTGGGATTTGTACATCAACATATTTTCCCCAAGTATTCCATACCTGGTCTTTTACTTGTGTTGCTATGTCTCCGAGCCAATAAACGTTTATCATTTTTGATTCTATTGGTTTCATTTGGTATACCCCTAGTAGATCGATTCCATCTTCCCTACAATTTAATTTTAATCCTAAAGCCAAGATTGCATCTCTCCCTAGGAGATTGACCGGAGAGTTTTTGCATATTACTATTTCCAATTTTGTTTCCTTCATACCTACTTTTACTGACACTGGTTTGGTGGTCGGGTTTGACATGGTCTTCCCTGAGAACCCTATTGTTTTTATGTATTGACCCGATAATGGCAGGTGTGAGGCATATTCCTTGCGGATGCATGTGCATGTTGCTCCAGTATCTATCATCATGGGGATCATTCTCCCTTCTACTTCTACACTAATCATAGGTTCTTGTTCTGATCCATTTGTTATCATCACATGCTCGCTTACCCTGTCCTGGTTCTCAGGGCATCCCTATTGTGCACCTTGGTAGTTTACTGGTCCACTAGCCTGTGCAAGGGATCCCACCGGAGGGAATACCTGTGTATGCTGTGGCTGAAATTGTACCCAACCTCCCTGTGCTGCCTGTCCCTGATTTCTCCTGTGCGGGCACTGTCTCTTCATATGTCCTATCTGTCCACATCCATAGCATGTTATTGGGCCCTGTCTCTGCTGTCCTGTGGGGCCCTGTCCTTGCTGCAATGTGGGGCCCTGTCCCTGCTGCCATGCTGGGGGCCCCAATGGCCTTATGTTACTGTTCTGCATTTGCTGCCCTTGTGGTGCTTTCCACTGATTTATCTGCCCTCCGTTCCCTGGTCCTCCCCTCATTTGGTTCCCATTTTGGGGAAACCCCCCTTGCATGTTTCCCTGCATCATCACTGGACAAGGGAGTCCGCTGGAGAAGTCCATGTAGACCATAGCCGGCGGGGGTCTTCCCAGGGCCCGCCCTAGGTTGGGCAGGAGACCTTCCCCTTCGTTTTCGCCTTCATTGGGGGGACTGTTCATATACTGCATTTTCACCGGAACAGTCTTTTTGGCTTCTTTCTGGCTTTTGTCTTTAGCCCTCAGCTCCTCCAGCTGCAATTGCAGTACTTTTCTCTGGATTTCTTTTGACTGATCTTCCAGCTTTTTTCCTTCTTTTCTCTGTTTTTCAACAGCATGAACCACATGGTCAACAAACTCTTTATGTTCCATGGTGTTCAGTCCCACCACCTCTTCCAGGCGGCGTTTGGCC
>JAKUDI010000560.1:0-11632 GCA_022702515.1 Ilyophis sp. 1 JC-2022
AAAAACAAAAATAATATCAATATTACATCAATAAAAGAGAAACACACTGTACCACAAAACACAACACAAACACATAACTACACTTGACCTTCTCATTTACCTACGCATTGTGAATACGGCTTCAGTAAAAGATGCGGGTAAATATAGGAAACTGATTGGCTGTTTTTTGTAAGTTTTGTGATTGTTCAGACCCATGAGAGCTGGGGTGGGTCCCGAAGAATTAGTGAGTTCCCTAGCAATCACACCTTTAACACTCACTGTGGTGGAAAAGGTCTTGAATTATTATTTATAGGGGAATGTTGGGGTGGTTTTTTTTATAAATGTTAAATAATTAATAAGTAATAAAAAAAAAAAAAGTTTTTTGTGAAAAAAAAAGGTTTCGATAAATTGTGTGACTGGCAATTTGCGCATCGGGGCCTTGTCTTTCTGTACATTGCACTTTCTATTCCTACAAAAATGACAAGACCACACTAAATAAAACAGTTAACCAAAATATAATTTATTGAATAATCAAATGAACGTAAAAGAAGAAAAACATTTTTTAGGGGGAAATCGGACCGGAGTTATTGTACAAGGAATTTGTTATTGGGTGGGGATTGAAACGCAGGGGGGAGCGCATAGCAAATACAGTAAAAAATTATAATCGGTCATCAGAAAAACTACCAATAATAGGCCCACAAAAAATAACAATAATGATCGACGTGACATTAGATTAGTTTTATTGGGCCATTCAACAACGCGATAGGCCTACTTACTCTTTCCACCTCGCTGGTTTAACTTGCAGGGCGAACAGGCGCTTGCCAATGTCTTTATAAGGCCATTTACTTAACCTGCTGGTGCAGGGGTTTTTTTTGTAAAAAAAAAAAAGATGGAGGTTTAAGTCTATCGATCGCTCAATGCTATCACGGTTAAGAACTGTTACCCGCTACCCCTGATGAATTCTGCTTTTGAACGCCTTCAGGGGGCGGTTATTTGTTCCAAGCTCGACCTCCGCAACGCGTATAATTTAGTGCGCATGAGTGAGGGCGATGAATGGAAAACCGCCTTCAACACACATAGCGGCCACTACGAGTACCGGGTCATGCCGTTCGGGCTCACTAGTGCCCCCTCAGTGTTTCAGGCGTTGGTGAATGATGTACTGCGGGAGATGTTGGAGAGATTCGTTTTTTGTCTACTTAGACGATATTTTAATTTTCTCTCCCGACCTGCAAACGCATGTCGGTCACGATATTCTATATATCTTGGATCGTTTATTTGTTTAAGTAAAGTTGATGTTAGTTGCCGTGACAAAAAATTCATAGTGACAAAGAATGAATAGTAAGTTAATTTTGCGTTTCAGTTGAATTAATCATGTACATTTCAATGCTCAAGTCTTACCAAACTTCTTCTTCCAATTCTGAAAGTCTTTTTCTGCGTTTCCGTCGTCATTATTGTAAAGTTCTATAAAGACAGCAAGGTAACGTACATAAACTAGACCGTCCAACATAAGAGACATTGTTCTGCAAACACATTTGGTTTTTTAATCTGATCCACTTTAATCTGATATTAACAAGCAATTATCAGCAAGGTCCAATTGGATAACTTCCCATAACTACTCCATCAATCACTCCAGAATTAACAAAAATAAATAAATTCCTCATGGCCACAATAATGTATCAAAGTACACACAATAATTAAAGATAGGCAGTGAAGACATTAAAAAACTATTGGATTAATTATGTGGAATCATAAGCTAATTGTGTAAGTGTGTATAGTGTGTTGTGGGGGTTGAATCTTGCACACTTACGAAGGTTCCGTAACAACTTCTTGGACATTTCTGTAAAAACACAGAGGTCACAAATTTTACAACACAACCACACAAGAAGAAGGGCACAAAGAGATGCTATTCTGCAACAGATTTGGTTGTGTACGCACACAGTGCACTGGCAGAAGTGTGCTGTTTTTTTTTTGTTTGTTTGTTGTTGCAATGGAATTATGCACTTACCCTTCAATGATTCTGCCTGATGTCATTATGTATTTATTGTGTACGTATATTGTGTCTATGTCTTTGTTATGGTAGCAAACCAGTTTCCCCTTTGGGGATCAATAAAGTTTATCCTATCCTATCCTATCCTTTATTGTGCGCTGTTTAGCAGTCCGCGAAAGATATCTGGCAAACTATTTGCCAACCGCACTGTGGAAGTGTCGTAAGCAGGTCATAAGACGTCCCACCAGTGTTGCCATATCCGCGGTTTTACAGCTAAATTTGCAACTTGGCCCTGTGTTTCTTCATCTTAGCACGTGAAGAGATTGTGCCTCATGGAACAACTATTGATTTCAATTAATGTTTTTAACAGTTGATTAATAATTACACTCCAGAAAAAATATGGTAATACTTTGTTGGCAAGTTTACTTTAGAAAATGTACAGGTTTTTGAAATGTTAACTGCTGCTACAGATTTCTTTACAATTCACAGAGATATTTATATCAAGAAACATCATGTACAATAGAGTTGCACATAGACTCGCTGCTCGTGGCGTGGAACGCTGTTAGCCAGGTGAGCCACGATCGCTCAGGTAAATCATGTGACTGCGCTTGCGTTTCTCCTGCATTGGAAGTCGCTCTGGATAAAAGCATCTGCTAAATTAATTAAACGTATTGGCTATAGTGCCTTTCAGGACATCAAAGCTCTTCACAGTGAGGTGGGGAAGCTCTGGGTTAGTGCAGTGGAATAGACACATATTTTTTAAAACAACACGGGAGAGGGAAGGGGGAGTTTCAATAAGTCAGTTGTTAAAACTCTCCCAAAAAAAAACGCTAATGCTGTCCGCAGTAAAACCACCAACTGATTACTAGGCTACATTTGCGAACAGATCAAATATTGTTGACTCGTGAACCGTTAACATAATAATGGTAAATAATAGCCTGTATGCATTTCTATCTCGGGTCCCACAAGAGATACACGATTTTACTACAAATTAAATAGTCACACGTCGGATAAAGTTCCGTATTTGATAAGATACTCTGTGTGGCGATGTATCTTTTGGGGAGAGTTTCTGGGTAAACAGGCTACGTGTCGAGACACAAAACAAGCATCACATGTTGTTTTTACATCACGCGATATGTTAACATCTCGCTGTTTACGCGGTGTATATGTATAAAACTGGTTTTAAAAAAATGTGTCGTTTTACCTGAAAGTGAAAGTAAGTCTTACCAGCGATGCTCTGTCTGTCGAGTGACTGCGCAGTCTGTACTCGCGAGGTGCGACTATAGAGCGTTTATACTGGGAACACGAGGGGATGGGCCAGGCAGTGAAGCACCCGGAAGTGTCCTTGCTTAGCGCAAAATAGCTTTCTACCCATTGAAATCAATGGAGAAAACCAAGCTGATTTGACAACCAAAGAAAACATAACCCGTCAATTTTTTGTGATCATAGCATTCATTATGTGCTGCAGTTTGTGAAACAATGATTGTTTTGGCCCAGAAATGTTGTAGGTTTTTTTTTTATACTAAAATGTAACATATTGTGGCGAGCCATGGAGTTGGAGTCAGGTTTGCTTGAGGGTATAATAATTTATTGAAGAGCACAATCTCTTATTACTTCCTTCTCAGCGTACAGGCAGAACAGACTACGCGCGCTGGACTGTAGCCAGCTTTATAGCCCCTGATATGCAAATGAGCATGCTAACAAAGGCGACCTCTAATAGGTGCCCTGCAGCTCACCTTAACCAATCACACGTAATCCCCTCAGTCATACTCAAAAACAACCGTTGGCTTCGCTCGAACATTCTCTAGAGCGGACCTGGTTGAGCGCATGCTATCACATTTAGCTGAACTGTATACGACTGTTGTTTATCACAACAGTCGCCGTTCTGGCGGGAGGTTGTATTCAAATGTTAACCGCCATTGTTACTGTACACGTCAGAGCTTTTGAACACGCTCTGATCATGTGATTACATCAACCATCACTCGTGCACTTGGTCTGCACAGCACAAGTACACATACACAATTCGATATACACAATAATTTACATCACTCGTAATCGCCCCGGATCGCCACACTGCCCCCACCTAAGGGGTCAGCAGTCCCCTGCGACCCCTTAAACTGTCCGCACTCACGCACAAAGTCCCGGAAACGGGCAGGAGTTCTCCGTTGGCGAGAAGGGCGATTCGGGCCCTCAGCTGCCGCTGGGTTTTCTGGTGGAGGAGGGGTGGGCGCACGTAAAACGGGCTGATCCTCGCCGACGCCCATCCCCTCCTCAACACCATCCAACAGCGGCCGGTAAGGAGCTAGACGGTCCCGGTGAAGCACCACCAGTTTCCTTCGGCCGGGCATGCGCACTCGATAGACCACCTCGCTAAACCGGCCCACCACTTCACCAGGGCCCCGCCAATGCGACTGCAATTTCGGGGACAGACCCTTCTTACGGATCGGACAGTAGATCCATACCTTGTCTCCGCTGGTGAAGGGCTGCCCCCGACAGCGCACATCATACGCTCGCTTCTGCTTAACACTTGCGGTGGATTGGGCCTGGCGGGTAAAGCTGTGGGCGGTCTCCAGGCGCTCGATCAAGGCCCGTGCGTACCCGGCCTCTGACTGGTGGTGCTCCGTTGGTCCGGGCGGGGCTCCGAACACCAAGTCGACGGGCGTCCTCAGCTCGCGCCGCTCGGCTCCAGTGCAAGTTCGGCAGTGTTTGGGGGGTACCCCAGGGCATCTAGTTCGGCGGGCTGCTTTTAATTCACAATTCGATCGGAGGCCCAGCGTTTCGGTACCAATAGTTATAGTTTCGGCTATCACATTTATGCTAGCTCCCCACAACGCTAACAAATCCAAACCGATAATGCATGCATCTTTTATATCTGCTAACCAAAACTCGTGTTTCACTCGCTGGGCTCCTGCACACACTTGTAATTGTTTACTACCACGCATGCCCATCTTCTGCCCAGTGACGGAGGTTAGCTGGGTAGAGGTAGGGGTCCATGCACCCGAAAGCAGCCCGCTAGTACCCCGAAGTACCCCCGGCCTTAACAGGGAAATAGTGGCTCCGGTGTCGACCAGCGCCCAGCAGGCTTGTCCGTCCAAACTGCAAGGCAAGTACAGCCCGGTCTTCGTCCCCAGTCTGCCAATACGGGGCTCGGCCCCGTGGGCCTGTTCCTCTGCTCTTAAAAGAGCATCAAACGGAACTTTTGCTCTTGGTGCAGGGGCGGGGCAGTCGCGGGCGAGGTGCCCCGGTTCGTCGCACCGGAAGCAGCGTCGCTCCCGTTCCTGTCGCTGCCGCGGTCGATCGGGGTTCCGCTGGACCCATCTCACCTCCTCGCAATCGGCAGCTCGGACCCGGGGCTCGTTAGCCGGGGTCCCGTTGGGTGTGGTGCCCAGAATGAGCTCCAGTCGCTCGGCCTCGCGGAGCGCTGCGTCCAGGGACGCCGGTTTGGCGATGCGGACCTGTTGTTGTAGGCGCTCCGGAGTGAGGGCCTGCATGAAGGTCTGGCAGGCTAGCTCCTGCTGGCCTGCGTTGTCGAGTTGGGGGTAACCGCGGCGAGCTAACAGCCTGATGTCGGCGGCGAGGACGCTGAGGCTCTCTGCTCCGGTCCGCCGTCGCGTGGTGAGCTTCTCCCGGCTCACCTCCAGGAATTGCCGCTGTCCGAACCGGCGCTCCAGCGCTGTCATCAGTGCCGGTAGCGTCAGTGGTTCGGCGCTGTCCAGGTCTAAAAGCACCTGGCAGGCCTCGCCCTCCAGGGCTAACGCTAAGTGGGTGGCTGTCTGGCCCTCGTCCCAGCCGTTGTAGCTAGCCGCGAGTCGTACCTGGATTTGGTACGACTCTAGCTCACCCTTTCCCGTGTAGCGGGGTAGCTTTATCACCGCCTTTAACGGTGTGGTCGGTCGCTGCACCAGCACCGCCGTTTGGTTCGGCCTGGAAGCAGGGGCGTCCTCGTTGGCTTCCAGCCGACCTACTTGCGCTCCGTTCCCGGCTGCGGGGTCAGCCACCAGCGCGTGCACCTCCGCCTGGTCTCCAATGGGCATTCCTCGCTCCGGTCTTGCTGCGCTGGCTCCTTCGGGGAGCCCCCCGGGTCTGCTCTTGGGCCGCTTTGCAGATGCTCCTGCCATAACGTCCATCTGTTCTGTAACCTGACGTTCCAATTCGCGGATCTGTTCCCAGATCATCTCCGGGGCAGCCATCCCGCTTCTGACACCATTGTGGCGAGCCATGGAGTTGGAGTCAGGTTTGCTTGAGGGTATAATAATTTATTGAAGAGCACAATCTCTTATTACTTCCTTCTCAGCGTACAGGCAGAACAGACTACGCGCGCTGGACTGTAGCCAGCTTTATAGCCCCTGATATGCAAATGAGCATGCTAACAAAGGCGACCTCTAATAGGTGCCCTGCAGCTCACCTTAACCAATCACACGTAATCCCCTCAGTCATACTCAAAAACAACCGTTGGCTTCGCTCGAACATTCTCTAGAGCGGACCTGGTTGAGCGCATGCTATCACATTTAGCTGAACTGTATACGACTGTTGTTTATCACAACAGTCGCCGTTCTGGCGGGAGGTTGTATTCAAATGTTAACCGCCATTGTTACTGTACACGTCAGAGCTTTTGAACACGCTCTGATCATGTGATTACATCAACCATCACTCGTGCACTTGGTCTGCACAGCACAAGTACACATACACAATTCGATATACACAATAATTTACATCACTCGTAATCGCCCCGGATCGCCACAATATTTTCAAAATCTGCTTTTCATATGAAACGTGACGACCGTTAATCGAGTTCAAAAATATCACCGGGGAAGTTTAATTTCGCCTTCCTGGGAACACCCAAACTATACCAGGCTTTTCTTTTAAATGTGCATCGAGCTACTATTGGCGTATTATCAACAGGCTTTTGTGATAGCCTGATTTCTACGCCTCTTGACTGCTACCACGAGCTAACAAAGTTACCTTTCATTTAGCATTACCACAGAACTGGAGCCTACAGTTCTGAGAGCATAACGCTGCAGTCATCGCTAGACATGTCTAGTGTTCTTCATCGCAAACATTTATTGCATAATGCAGTTACTGTGTCATGTTTTCCTATCTACTGTCTGCAAACGTCCTCCAACTTACAATAAAAAATGATTATCTCTTATAGATTTTGGTTTCTGGTTTCATGAAAAAAATTCTGTCAATATGTGTGAAAAATCACAAAAGGCAGTTCTTTATGGAGCGATTTGCAAACAGCGCTCTCCCTCTCCACTCCCCCCCAAAAGGGGTACCATGTCTCCCCGCAGGTGGGCGTTGTCCACCCCGCGCTGTACCTACAAACCTCAGATTTGTACTTAAAGTAGTCAACACTCCCACAGTAAGTGAGGCTACACCTCTCTGTCATGAGATCCCTTTTTGAAGAATGAGCGTTGATTTTAATGCTTGTAGAAATGAGCCAGTCTGCAATCAGCAGTGATGTGAGGAACGGGTCAGGACTTACAGCTGGGGGGGGGGGGGGGTTATGCAGACGTACAGGTAACGCAAGCTAGGTGCTTTTATTATGTATGTAATTATAATATGTAGGTAAACGGTAGAGCTGGTCAAAGACACGACTGAACACTCGTACGTTTGCTGAAAGAGAAAGCTTTACTGGGATAATGCAATTATATATATAACAGTGACACGCCATCTAGCCTACTGAAATGCAGCAGCATACATAACGTGTGTACATAGGCTACAGCACAGCCGTTACTGACAGTGCAGGGCTAACCAGCTGCTCGCTAAGACTAATTATGCAATAAGTAGAGAACCCCACAATCAACATGGAACCCAACACACCCCCAGTTGAGGTAGGTTAGCATAGAGAACAACTGCATTGGACTGCACCTCATACAAAATTAATGTGGGGTACAGATTTGGATTGAGACTCACCCAGGCCCACCTCTCTTTACACGGCTTTGCACATAGCCAGTGCACACTCCATTTGGCCCCTTTATTTCAGTCACACGAGACAATTAATTTCTGCCCAAAAAGTCCAAAAGCAAAAGATTCCTTTCTACTCCATCATTTTTTGAAAGTGTAATTTAGGTGGGGAATGTCCTGGGGGGGGTGCAGGTGTCCTCTTGGGTTGGAGGTCATCTGTGGCATCGTGACGTGTTGAATGCAGCGTTCAATTAAATTTTATTTGTATATTTTACAGAGAACTGTCACAAACTACAACAAGAGGGGGTGTCTTCCAACATTGGCGTTGTCGTTGATTCACCCACACCATCTCAATAAGGCTCCACAGCAATTCCACCGTCCCAGAACGTTATTGTATTTACCACCGATGCTATTTCAGACAGCCTAGTTAGCAACATGAGCAATGGGGACCGGCACAGGGACTCACTGGAGTACAGGGTTTGTTAATGGCAGGGCATGCATCATACCGTCGATTGGCGTTATACGGATTTAATGCACCCGCTAATGTTGGTTGGACACAGCTACAGGGGGGTAAAGCAAAGGGAGAAGGAGAAAAAACAAACACAAAACATCAGCGTACACTTTCTCCAGATGGGGTCGGGGGGGGGGGGGGTGTCCCCTAATGCTTGTTTCTGCCACGATTTGGGTTCATGCAGCCGCATGGATATTCACCATCGTCCTGCAGGAGGAGAGGAACGGAGTCAACTTCAGGTCACCCATCCCTTTAAAAAACATTTAATAGAAACACAAAAATGTATCTACCTATAATAAATAAAAAAAATTCGTCTCTCTCATCCTCGCCTTTAAGTATACTGAAGCAATGCAGGTTAAGTACCTTTAGCTCAAGGGTACAACAGCAGTGTCCTTCCTGGGAATCGAACCTGCAACCTTGCCCAGCCCAGTTCCCTACCCACCATACTACACTGCCGCCCCCTGTACTGACAGCCATGGGTTGTGACCCCGAGGACTTAGTCTGTGTCCGAATCAGCAGCCTTCCATACTATTAGGTAGGCTTGTTGAGTAGACGGGATGAAAAAGTCGTTAAGTAGGCCAACTTTTATCTAAATATAGTACAGCTGAAGTCAGAAGTTTACAAGCCGAAGAACACCACCCCAAGCATGAAGCACGGGGGTGGCAGCATCATGTTGTGGGGGTGCTTTGCTGCAGGAGGGACTGGTGCACTTCATGAAATACATCATGAGGAAGAAACATTATGTGGATATATTGAAGCAACATCTCAAGACATCAGCCAGGATGTTAAAGCTTCAAAATTCAAAATCTCCTACGTTAGTAAATGTGATTAGTTAGTTATATATACACATTAATCTATTAGTTATCGTTAGTATATAAATATAAACACACAGTTAGTATTGTTAGTTGGATTAGTATATGTACAATAATTAGTTAAGAAGAAAGGAAAACGAGACTTGAAATACAGGGGAAAACCCGCATGTACCGAAATGTGCAAACATGAATACAGGAAGTGGATTCTTGGATAACATGGAAACGTAGACAGACAAGGAAACTGAAGTGGAGTGTCAAATGGGAACGTAACCAGTAATACTAATGAACACAAACAAACACATGTAAGGAAAATAATAAAGTAACAGAAAATAAACAGAACACAATACACAAACAAACAGACCCATAACAGCAAAGGCATCTTACCATGTCAGTAAACTGGTTTACCCCCATTGTGAACGTCTCCAGCCCCTCCTTGTATTTTTTGTTATGCTCTGTAATAGTGACTCTCGTGGCGAGCCACAGTTTCTTACGCCTGGCCTCCTCTTCTGGAGTGTCATAGTTCTTCTCTGGTTGTGCAGAAAAAGGCCAGAAAATAATGTTTTAATAAGGACTTGATGGGTAATTTGGACTGGAGTTAAACCTGCAGGCACAGTGCCCCCTAGAGCACTGGAGTTAAACCTGCAGGGACTGCGGCCCCCCAGGACTGGATTTAAACCTGCAGACACTGCAGTCTGGAGTTTCAACACAATTTTCTTTAATATGGAGCCAGTGCCTATATTGATTGTTTCACACTAGTGCTTAAAAGGTCAGTAAAGGCTGCATTCGAATAATAAAAAACCTGAAAACATTTCCTTGACCTCGCCAGAAAATGTCATGGGGGTCAAGGAAAGGTTGGAAGGAGATATTTACAAGTAACTGTGGCATTTGAACCTCCTTCTCTACCTTGCGTCATGATGCAACGTCCAGTCATATTGACGTGACTGTTCAACATAGCGAACTACAACTTCACGAAAAATTATGACAAAAGGCGCATCATTGCCGTCTGTATTTCACTTGAACCTTTTTATTTTGGTGAAATTTAGCCTCTTAATAAATTTGTTGTATTGTCTGATTATGTCATTGTTTGTTTACTTTCTATTATAAGCCAATACCAACCAACAATACTAGCTATTCATATTTAGTTTTCTGGCATTTCTCAGATGTTCGCCTTGTTGTTTGAATTTGGTAATTCAGTAGGTTCCAGAAAACTCCGGTGCTTATGTAAACGTTGGCGGCATTGCATTGTAGGGTGCGAATACTACCTTCCTTCTGAAAAGGATAGTCCAGAGCATCCTTTGTGAAATGACGGATAAAAATAATCGTGAAGCTCCTTTCCTTCTTAATATAAAAAAATTTAATCGGTCCCAGCATGGCTGCCCGGAAACTATTTTCAGTTCATGCGATCTAAAGGATCCTTCCTTGCTCAAATTTGACTATTCCAATGCAGCCAAAGTCCTCAAATTGATTCTGTTGTCTTTTTTTTTTTTGATGCAATTTTAGACAGCACCACCAGATGGCAATACTGATGTGAATGGTACTGGAAAAACAACTGAGTTTCATCCAAGGGGCAAAGACCGGGGCTGTGACCGAATCAGAGCCCTATCTACTGTGCCCTGTCTCCTGCGTACAGTGCACTGGCAGAAGTGTGCTGTTTAATGTGCACTGTTTAGCAGTCCGCGAAAAATATCAGTGTCGTAAGCAGGTCATAAGACGTCACACCAGTGTTGCTATGTCCGCGGTTCTACAGCTAAATTTGTCATGGGATTTCAGCCCCATTTCTATTCTGCGGTCGTTCCCTCTCGGCGCCACGTGAGGGCGCTCCTGCCTCACTTTTCTATCTTCCGCTCCAGGTTTTTACTCTCTCTCAGCGCTGATTCCTCACACCTGTCCTGGGTTACCTGTCAGCTTTATAAGTCCTGTGTTCAGTGTTGTCTTCTACACGTTGCCGGTATGGTATAGGCAGGCATTTAAAGGTGACCACTTTGCCCCATCACCTTGCTTTGGAGTAACGTGGGACTGGCCTTTTTATGCTTTAGAGTTTATTTAGGATTTAGTTTCTTTTTAGCATTCTCTGTCCTCCGTTTTCTGTTCTCCTTTGCTAGTCTCCGAGACAGTTTTTGCTTTACCGTTTCTTTTCCATCTCTCGTTTTGCTACTCTCCCGTATAGAGAAAGAGAGGTGTTTTCTCTTGTCTACGAGTCTAATTCCCCCAGTCTTTTTTTTTATCTCTCTGTTATTGCCCTCCGGTACAGAGAGTGAGAGACTATTTATTTTTTCTCCTATCTATACTCAAGCTACCAGTTTGGCCCCTGGGCTGCTATTTGTTGCTCTCCCTTTGAGAGTTAGAGGTACTCTCCTTTCTATTTTTGTTTCTCCCTTTTTCACAGATTTATTTCCATGCTAGTGATTAATTCCTTTGCGGGAATAACTTTCAGAC